>SKCR01027338.1:0-50664 GCA_019454045.1 Zanthoxylum bungeanum | reverse complement strand
CAGTGACTAATTTGAACCTTTAAATCGATCCTAAACACTTTAAATTTTCTCATATCATTTCAACACACCTTAAAACTAATTTTAACATCAAAACCAACCACAACACATGTTATACAACTAACATACATGTATTCCAAATACATATATATATATATATTTATTTGAATCAAAACATAAATCAATATAGAATCTCATTATGAAATGTCTCATGAACAATTCTAGTTCACCTAAAGGTGGTCAAGTGATTTTAGAATGGTAGTAATAGCTCTAAGCTTTAATCTAGAGTTCCAAACTCTTATTAATTGTTCAATGTCCAACATGAACATCTTTGACTTAATTAACAAGCATATTATGTTTATACTTCCAAAGCATCCTAACACAATATATTAGCCTTATTTCAACTTTAAGCTATGTAATCATGCATCTAATACATAATTCATCATTATATGTCTCACTAATGAAAAACTCACTAATGAAGAACATAGCTTAAGAGAATTTCAAACTTACCTAGTAAGCTTGATGCAAGATCCAATATACTTCTCCTTTGTTGAAATGGTTGAAGAACTTCCAAGGATTGACAAGCTTGACTCCAAGATCCAATCTTGATTACAATACAAGAAAGCTTCACTCCAAGATCCAATCTGGATTCCTCATTGTTGAAATGTTATAGAGATTTTCCAAAGCTTTTCTAAACATTTCTCTTCTCTAGGCTAATTTCTCCAAGAATTGCTTGTATATCGTTTTCTTAAGCTTTTGCTTTGCTTAATTAAAACCTTCATAAAACTTGCTATTTATAGCAAAACTTATACAATTTTTAATTAATAAAAGTTCTAATCAAATTTTATGCGGACTTAATCTAATTTGTCCAAATATGTATAATTAGGTGTGACTAATCTCCATTATCTACCACTTTGATTTAATCCAATTAAATCAAGACAAAGTTTATCAAATTGATTTGTTCATTGTCTACCACTTTGATATAATCCAATTAAATCAAGATAAATACACCTATTATTATATATTTATAATTACCAAAATATCCTATAATGACTGAGATATTTATGAAATTATAACAAAGCCCTTGTGTGATTTTGGATTAATCAAATTAATCAAATTGGGTCAAAGATTAAGAAATGGATTAGTTCAATGTTTGCCACTTTGATTTAATCCAATTAAATCAAGCCAAAACCACCTATTATTACATGCTTACAATTACCATAATATCCTCAAATGGTAAAGATAATTATGATTTTACAATTAAGCCCTTGTGTAATTGTTGAATTAATTCAATTAATCCAATTAGGTCAAAGTAAATAATCAATGTTATCCAATAACACTTGATTATCGTGGTTGATAATTATAATATCGAATATTATTTTTATCAAAATTAATCGGCTACCCAAGTGCTCAACGATTACACTTCATATTGGGACTCTCTAAGTTCAGACACATTCGTCATTTAAGCCTAGATAATATGTACGCAATTCGGCCACCTCCGAATTCGTGAAGAACACGAACGACCTTTATGAACTATACAAGTCGAGGTCATAACATATGTTTAACAATCCCTCCGTCGTAGGCTATCCGAGTTATGCTTAGGAAATATAGATTACACCGTCAAGTTTCCGAGGCGCACATCTCATGTCGACATGTCCACAATTATTCATAACTGATGCGATCCACCCTAGGTGATCGACTTTGGCCAAAGATTTAAGAATCGTGACTTTACTTACATGGATACCTAAACACCTTATGGTACACATATGAGCCGACAGATCCTATCTTGCTTTGCACTTGATTACTGAGTGCATCGGTCCACACCCAATGAACATCTAGAGCCCAGACCATGAAAGGTTTCTGATATATATGGCATCAGAGTATGGAGGATCTCACATAAAATCAATGTTATCCTATAGTTAAAGGATTGCATATGTTACTCGACTCGAGGAGATTTCTATTGACGGTGGTGTGTACTTCCAACTATTAGGAATCACATGTGAGCCATTCAGTATTCAGTCTAACCAATATCCACATGTCTATATGAGTTTCCAAAGCTCATGGTACATCGGGTTTAAACCATTGGAACTCTAATTCCAATATATGGCATGTGCTAGTCTTCTAGGTTATAGGAATTCGACCGTATTCTGAAACCAATGACTATGAATATATATACTTTAAGAATAATTTACAATAGTAATATTTATCCCAATATCGGACCACCTAGTATCAAGTATTACTACAAGACTATTCTAAGGTCGATGTCATTCTTAGCATATCTATACATCAATCTAATACGCATAATGACAATACCATTAATAAGGTATGAAATGAAAAAGTAGTTATTTTATTAATAAATAATAAAATGTACAATTCGAATTGACACTCCAAGCACCAACTCTAACAAACTCCCACTTGCTTAGTGCCAATCAGGATGATACCACAGTCTCATGTCCTCCACATGTTTATCGAATAACTTAGGAGGTAAGGCCTTTGTAAGTGGGTCTGTTATGTTGTCTAGTCCTTGAACCTTCAAGACCACTATGTCTTTTCATTCAATAATCTCTCTAATTACACGGTATTTCCTTTCCACGTGTTTAGACTTGGAATACCCCCTCGGCTCCTTAGCCTGCGTAATGGCTCCAGTATTATCACAGTACAGTGGGATTGAATCCGCAATACTAGGCACAATGCCAAGTTCTGTGATAAAATTTCTAATCAAAATAGCTTCTTTAGCAGCTTCTGAAGCCGCTATAAATTCTGCCTCAGTGGTGGAATCAGTTGTAGAGCCTTGCTTTGAACAACGCTAACTAACCGCACCACTGTTAAAGGATGAAAACGTAACCTGATGTAGATTTTCTATCATTTGGATCTATCTAGAAGTCGGAGTCTGTATAACCCTTAACCTGTAGCTCATTTTCTCCATATATCAGAAATTTATCCTTAATACCCTTAAGACATTTCATGATATATTTCACGACTGTCCAATGATCATTACCTGGATCAGATTAATATCGGCTGGTCACACTGACGCCGAAACTGATGTCAGGTCTAGTACATAGCATAACATACATTATGCTTCTTATACAAGAAGCATATGGCAATTAGAAATTCTAAATATCTCTTCCTTGATCTGAGGTGCCATTTTCTTTGAAAGATGTATGCCGTATTGGAAAAGTACATTTGCTGCCTTGTAGCTGGTAAAACAGTATCTTTCTAACATCTTATCTATGTACGTCGATTGCGACAACCCTATAAGCTTCCTAACTCTATCCTGGTAGAGTCTTATACCTAGTATATAGGAAGCTTCACCCATATCTTTCATGGAGAAGTTCTTGCAAAGGTAGGCTTTCACACTTTGCATCAATCCTATATCATTTCTAATGATAAGGATGTCTACATACAAGACTAAGAAAAACTGCCATGCTCCCACTCACTTTCTTATAGACACATGGTTCTTCCTCGTTCTTGATGAATCCAGATAATCTAATTATCTCATCAAAACGACGATTTCAGCTTCGGGATGCCTGTTTAAGTCCATCAATAGACTTCTGGAGCTTACAAACCAAGTTTGAAGTCTAACTGTATACGAAACCCTTTGGCTATTCCATATAGATATCCTCTTCAAGGAATCCATTTAGGAAAGAGGTTTTCACATCCATCTGTCATATCTCATAGTCGTGATATGCAACAATGGCTAAAAGAATCCTTATGGATTTTAGCATGGCTACTGGTGAAAACGTTTCCTCATAGTCAATCCCAAGATGTTGAGTGTAACCTTTCGTTACCAGTTAGGCCTTAAAGGTTTCCACCTTTCCATCGGACCCTTGCTTCATTTTGCAACCCATTTACAACCTATAGGTTTAACTCCTTAAGGAAGTTCAACTAAGTCCCAGACTTGATTGTCATGTATAGAATCCATCTCGGATTCATGGCTTCATGTTATTTTCCCGAATCGATATCCAATATCGCTTCCTTATAAGTAGTCGGATCTGTTTCCTCCAATGTACATAACATAGCATACATAATGCATCCAATACAAGAACCATATGGCAAGTTAGACATTCTAACTCTATTTTCCTCAGTCTGAGGTGCAATTTTCTTCGAAAGATGTATGTCGTATCGAAAATGTACATTTACTACCTTGCAGTTGATAAAACTGTACCATTGTAACATTTTATCTACGTACGTGGATTGCGACAACCCTATAAGCTTCCTAAATCTATCCCAATAGAGCATTATACCCAGTATATATGAAGCTTCACTCATGTCTTTCATGGAGAAGTTCTTGCAAAGATAGACTTTCATACTTTGCATCAATCCTATATCATTCACAATGATAAAGATATCGTCTACATACAATACAATGAATATTATCATACTCCCACTAATTTTCTTATAAACACATGGTTCTTCCTCATTCTTAATGAATCCATATAATCTAATTATCTCAATAAAATGACGATTCTAGCTTTGGGATGCCAGTTTAAGTCTATAAATTAACTTCTTGAGCTTACAAACCAAGTTTGAAGTCTCTCTGGATACAAAACCTTATGGTTGTTCTATATAGATATCCTCATCGAGGAATATATTTAGGAACGTGATTTTCACATCCATCTGTCATATCTTATAATCGTGACATGCAATAATGGCTAAAATAATCCTAATGGAGTTTAGCATGGCTACTGGTGAAAATGTTTCCTCATAGTCAATCCTAAGACGTTGAGTGTACTTTTCGCTACCAGTTAGGCCTTAAAGGTTTCCACATTTCTATCGGGCCCTCGCTTCTTTTTAAAACTCATTTACAAACAATAGGTTTAATTCCTTAGGAAGTTCAACCAAGTCCGAGACTTGATTGTCATGCATAGAATCCATCTCGGAATTCATGACTTCTTGCCATTTTCTCGAATCGATATCCAATATCGCATGTTTATATGTAGTCAGATATGTTTCCTCCAAGTGGAGAACATCAAGGCTCGCATCAGATGTTAGAAGCAATCTCTCAAGAGGCCTTGATATTTTATTCGACCTATGTAGATTTTGTGTTTTTGATCCTTCATCTAGTTGGATCTCTGGTTCTATCTCAGGGTCCTCGATGTTATGATCAAACTTATCTAGTTCAATCTTTCTGCAATTCCCACTTTCTTTCAAAAATTTCTTTTCAAGAAAAGTGGCAAAAAGAGAAACAAACGCATTTCGTTACTTAGAATCGTAAAATTGATATCCTAAAGAATTTTAGGATATCCAACGAACCTATATTTATACCATCTGGGTGGTAGTTTATCCTGCTACGTGACTCTAACGTATGCGGTGTTGGGTTCTCAAATATCAAACCAAGATCATATTAAGCATGAAATCATGTGAATACGAAAAGAAGTATAGCGGAAATATACTCACTTTGAACGGTTATAGATGTGTAGAGAACAAAAAATTTGCTCATTGTGAAGTTGCTCCTAGCTCCTCTCTTTGATCTTGTGTTGAGCTCCAAGCTTGTAGTTTGAGATTCCAAACTCATGGGAGTAGTTTCCATATCACCTTTGTATGATCTTTGTGTGCTAGCACTTGTGATTTTTGAAGCAAAATCAAGAAGAAATGAAGCCAAGATTCACGCCATTTGAGAGGAAAAATTAGGCCAAGTTTCGGCCAAGGAGAGAAAAATGTGTGTGTTAAAATTTTTGATTTTCCAAAATCAATAATAATCAATTACCAAACTCAAAGTTAGTAAAGGTCTTTCACAAGTCAAGCTTGTGTAGCTATTAAAGGAATTAATAATCAATTACCAAACTCAAACTCAAAGTTACTATTAAAGTCGCTCGCGAATTAATTCTAAATTAATTCGTTCGCCCGAATTAAAATCTAATTTTAATTCCGTTATGAAATCTAATTTCATTTAATATATCGAATATATTATTTTATCGATTAATTCCAAATTAATCGTTCTCTCTCTATTAGTTGAATTTTATCCCAGATAAAATCTCGCCATAATTAATCTCAGATTAATTTTCTCTCTCTCATAATTAATTCTAGATTAATTATGTTCGAGTCATACGTCATCAGTGAATCTTCGGGAAGCGACCCATGAGATCCCTAGATATGTTGGCAGTAAATTCGGTTATCGGACTATCCGAATACGTGTGTACCCCGTACCACATTGTTACCGATTTACAAGACATGATTGGCTTCTAGCAAAGCACCGTGCCTACCCAATTCTCCAGAAATATTCTTTTAAGGAATATGTAATCTATGTCAGGCGTAGTATACGTAGTATTGCATATTGTGATCCAGTATCGATATCACATGCTAGGCCTAGGGCTGGAATTGTGTTTTCCCCGTAAGAAGCACATATCGGATCTCTGGTAACTAGTCTCTATAATCGAATAATCATGACCTAGTTATATTATCCCGATGACTGCAGTAATAAAGAGTACTAGTTTCGTATCGTACTTGATCATCATCTCCATATGACTGGAGTGATACTTCCATCTTGACATCACATCCAATACACTACGATTCTCAGTATACCCAGAAGAGGCGTACACAGAACCTGTTAAAGTCCCGGATGACCAAAACCAAAGTATACTAATTGTCGCAAGTATTAGCGATGCAAGTCTTAAGTTAAGACCAAATACACCTACCCTGATTCGGATTCCCATAGACACATAGTCATACTACCAATGTGATTCCGATGGGTCTATCCAGAGCGAAGCTGTTTCCGTACCATCGGTAAACACAACCTCCTATTACACTTGCATGAGTATCCAATACCCAAATATATGAGAACTATGTTGTTACGCTTCCATAACACGCACAAGTGTAATACTAGTCTATTCCGCATTATCGATGTCCAGTCTCGATAATACTACAACTAGGGATATTTAATGATTAAACCTTAGTGGATTAATACTGTCTCATATATTATTAATCTGGTACTAATCATATGGACTTTTATCATTTATATATCCCGGTAATCCAATTACAATTGATAAAAGAGCAATTTCCTTTGTCACATAGTTTATTTGTACAACAACATCATGCTCTGTACAAATAGTGATGCTATGGGTCATAATCGTCCAACATGCGAGACAACCCCAAATCTTTAAATATCTAAGACTTAGATTTCTACCGTACCATATCTTATATAAGGTTATAAAAACATCTTTCAATAGAACTCTATTAAGTATGCAGGCATCAGTAAGTAAGCATAATCCCAAAGGTGATATGGAAGATCTATATAGCTCATCATAGATCGTACCATATCCAATAAAGTATGATTTATCCGCTCATACATACCATTGTGTTGAGGAGTATCTGGTCGGCTATATTGAGTGAGAATATCATTCTCTCATATGCCATAATTCAGTATTATTTAATTCAAATTTTTTTACTTGTATTTTCCTCTACATTAAACACATTTCTATATGTTTCCAAAACATAATTACCGTTAGATAAAGAACATTCACATATCAAATAGTTGTATTTATCAAATAAACATAAAATAAATCTTTAATGTTTATTTTATATCCCTTTTTATCCAATATCGTTAAAGATATTATCTGTCTGATAAGAGATGATACATAATAACAGTCATGTAAAATTAATTTACATCCATGAGGGAGATCTAGAATAACTGTTCCTATAGCATTGACATCAAATATCTCGTCATTGCCAACTCTAAGCTGGATCTCCCTTTCGTTCAGCCTTTTTTTAACTCTCATGGCTTCCATGGAGTTGCAAATATGAGTGGACAACCGGTTTCTAACACCGAACCACTATTTGCATTCAAGGCTAATGAGATATCAATAATAGGAGAAATACAAAGCGTACATGGGGTTTCTTCTTTTCTTTTCAGCTATGGACAATCACGTTTCCAATGTCCAGACTTCCGGCAATATAAACATGTATCACGAGCTACACGCGGTTTTGCAGTTTGTTTCTTGAAGTCTTTCTTCTTATTTCCCATTTTAATCTTCTCAGACTTCCTATAAGTCTTTTAAGAGCTTGCTCCACCATGGAGGTACAAAGTGAGATTCCATTTCTTCAAATCATGTTCCGCCGAGTGTAACATGTTGTGAAGCTCTTCATATGTGGCTTGCATCGAATGCATCACAAAGCCAACATATGTACCGGGTAAAGAAAATATTATCAGATTTTGGCCTAGCCTCTCTTATATCATAATATCATTTCGTTCTAAATATCAGATCTGGTCAATAATTTTCAAAACATGAATGTTATCTGCTCCTTCATCCTTGAGCTTAGTATGGAATAATTCCTTAGACCTTCTATATATCTCAATTTATTAATTTGCTTCGAGCAGCTCCTTGAGTGTTCTCATAATGTTCCAAGCATTTGGTACATATATGTACTGTCTAAGCAAATCAATAATAATTTGGACAAACATTGGATTGAGCGTAACATACCTCAATCGTTCTAACTCTAAGCTAAGACGATTGTTCATCTCCTACTCTAAGTAGTTCGAGACTCCTTTTAGTTTATTAGAATCCAAAAGTCGTACTAATGGATTTGCGACAACCTTCTGCAACACAGTAATTAAACATTAGCAGAATATTTTCATTTTAATATAAAAACATTAATATGAATATGGATTTTAAATCTATTAGTGTTCTCCCACTATTTTACGTAATTTCATAATATCCATTTGCAGAAAAATAGAAATTTGACAATCAAAATTTCATAGTAGGAAATGGATCCCATGACATTTACTCCAGTCTCACAATAATGAAAGTCTTGGCCTTCATAAACTCATTAGGTAGATCTCAAAGTTCCATCACATCCATGTGACTCCTTAGTTTGATCTTGAACCATTTCTTATCCTCACAATAATGACGGTATTGGATTAAGACGTGTTCCAGATGTCTACTTGTCAATGTGCACTAATGAGCTTCGTAAGTACACCCTCACAATAACGACGATATTGCGTGACTATATCAACTCATCACGCTACATCTAATGTTTTACCGGAGCGACCTAAGTTCTGACTACTTATACCCTCACAATAATGATGGTATTGAGCATAAGTAATAAGAACTCATTCATCTCTGTATTGGCAAGACGAACCATCCAATAATACTCCAATAATATTAATACTATTACTTAAAAGTAATCACCTAATCACGAGAGATTTATGGCAATCAAGTCATTAATATTTTTATTTTTTTGGAATCCTTGGAAACCCCACCGCCAAACCACCCATTTCGGACTTAAGAGGAGCAGGTAAAATCCCCGGTTGTCCCAGAATCTTACAAGAACCACACTCCCTGGATTCGAACCCAGAACCTCAAGGTCAGATTCTGAGCCCTACACCACAAAGCCATTAACATGCTAGGTCAAAATAAAAATTTTAATTTAAAACATGCAATGCATATCCAATATGACTTATGCATAATTAAATTAAAATTAAAGAGACATAGATTCATATACATGTCAAACATGCAACATGTGTTGTGTGGTTAAAACCTGCTTTGATACCGTTCTGTTGGGGCGGCTGTAGGACCCCTCGGGTAGGATCGGTGTCCCGCATAGCGGAAGTGGGTCTAACATGTGGATATCAAGCATAGGTGTATTTTAAAATATTTTAATGGAATATTATATTCCATTACGAGTGTATATGAAAAAACCGGAGACGAATCATAGTCCGGAAAAACCAAAACAAGAGAAAACCGGAACCTGCACGCCTGACGCGGGCCTAGCGCGCGCTTTCACGTGGGCTTCATGCAGCGTACGTTGCATTTAGAATATATTTTTAAAAAACCCTAAACACCTTTTAAAAAACACCACAGAATAATTTTAATTTCAAAACCAACCTCAACACATGTTATACAACAAACATATATATATTCTAAATATATGTATGTATTTCTTTGAATCAAAACACAAACAAAATAAAATCCCACAATGAAATGACTCATGAATAATTCTAGGTCACCCAAAGGTGGTCAAGTGATTCTAGAATGGTAGCCATAGCTCCAAGCTATTATCTAGAGTTCCAAACTCTAATTTTATGTTTATGTCCAACATAAATATTTTAACCTAATCACAAGCATATTTTGTTTATTCTTCCAAAGCATCCATACACAATTTATTAACCTAATTTCAACATCAAGCTATGTTATTATATATCCAATACATAATACATCACTACATGTTTCACTAATGAAAATATAGCTTTAGAGAAGATCAAACTTACATAGTAAGCTTGATTCCAAGATTCAATCTTCTACGCCTTGTTGAAATATTGTGGAGAACTTGTAAGGTTAGCAAGCTTGATTACAAGATCCAATCTTGATTCCAAAGTTAGCAAGCTTGATTTCAAGATCCAATCTTGATATCTCATTGTTGAAATATTGTAGAGAAACTCCAAAGCTTTTCTAAACACTTCTTTTACTTAGGTTATTATCTCTAATTCTTACTTGTTTTAGATTTCTCAAGCTTAACTTTCTTAAGCTCATGCTTAATTAAAAACTCACTCAAGCTTGCTTTTTATAGCAAAACTTATATAATTTTTAATTAATAAAATTTCTAATCAATTTTTAGGTGGGCTTAATCCAATTTGTCCAAATATGTATAATTAGGTGTGACTAATCACATTTGTCTACCACTTTGATTTAATCCAATTCCATCAAGACAAAGTTTATCAAATTGATTTGTTCATTGTCTACCACTTTGATATAATCCAATTAAATCAAGATAAATACACTTATTATTATATATTTATAATTACCAAAATATCCTCTAATGACTCAGATATTTATGAAATTATAACAAAGCCCTTGTGTGATTTTGGATTAATCAAATTAATCAAATTGGGTCAAAGTAAATAATTAATGTTATCCAATAACACTTAATTATTTTAGTTGATAATTATAATATCAAATATTATTTATTATCAAAATTTATCGACTACCCAAGTGTTCAACGAGTACACTTCATATTGTGAGACTCTCTAAGTCTAGACACGTTCGTCATATAAGCCTAGCTTATATGTATGCAATTCGGCCACCTCTGAATTCGCGAAGAACAAAAGCAACGTTTCTGAACTATACAAGTCGAGGTCATCACATATGTTTAACAATCACTCTATCGTAGGTTATTCGTGTTGTGCTTAGGAAATATAGATTACACCGTCAAGTTTCCGAGGCGCACATCTCATGTCGACATATCCACGATTCTTTACAACTAATCAGAACACTATATCTGATATATGCGATCAACCCTAAGTGATCGGTTTTAGCCAAAGTCTTAAGAATTGAGACTTACTCACATGGATACCCAAATCCCTTATGGTACATATACGGGGCTGATGGATCCTATCTTGATACGAACTTGATTAACGAGCGCATCGATCCACATCCAACGAACATCTAGTGGCCAGACCATGAAAGGTCTCTAACATATATGACATCAAGTTGTGGAGGATCACACACAAAATCAATGTTATCCTATAGTCAAAGGATCACATATGCTACTCGACTTGAGGATATTCATATTAACGGTGGTGTATACTTCCAATTATTAGGAATCACCTGTGAGTCATTCAGTATTCGCTCTAATGAATACTCACATGTCTATACGAGCTTATCTTGCTCATGGTACATTGGGTTAAACAATTGAAACTCCAATTCCAATATACGACATGTGCTAGTCTTCTAGGTTATAAGAATTCGGTCGTATTCCAAAACCAACGACTAGAAATATTTACTTCAGAATAGTTTATAATAGTAATACTATCCCAATTTCAGACCACCTAGTGTTCAATATTACTACATGACTATTCTAAGGTCGATGTCATTCTCAACATATTTATATATCAATCTAATATGCATAATGACATTACAATTAATAAGGTTTGAAATGAAAAAGTAGTTATTTTATTAGTAAATAATAAAATATAATGTACAATACATTATTCGGAATGAAGCTCAAGCACCAACTCCAACAGATATCACCTAATTTCGCATTTTTTGTCTAATGTGTGCTATCACAACAATCTCTGAGATTTCTTCTACGTGATTTATGAGTTGTGCTTAAACCTCTATTTATCCTTGACCTAAGTTTAGCAACCCTAAACTATGAATGCTTGTTGTCAAAATTGTTGAGGGTGTTTTCAAGCACTACAGTATTTAAGACAGCACGTCAAGGACAAAAGGGTAAATTCTTTCTCTGGTTGACATCATATGAAGACCGACCACATCATATGAAGGCCGACCACATCATGAGAAGACCGACCACTTTGGTTCGGGTGACCGAGCACTATAAGGTCGGCAGAAACATTCTCAGCATAACAGATTGACATGACCGACCTCATGAAGACCGACCAGACAACGAGCCGTGTTCAAGACAACAGCACCCCATTCTTATGGATAAGATAAGAAAGATATCCTGCTCTCGCAAGGAGAAGGAGTCAGAATCCAAAAGGGAATACGGAAGAAGAAGGCATTATCGGATCAGGAAACCATGAATGAAGAGAAGACTGAGTACAATAAGATTTATTATAGGAGTCGGATTTCTGTATTATTATAAATAGGAGGGCAGAGCATGTGTAAAAGACATCTGAAAATCATCACAAGAGAAAAAGATTAGAGTCATAAAGTCCCGATTTGTAAGAGCAAAGGAGAGGCCTGAGAGGTGTATTTGAGTAATAAAAAGAGTACCACCATGTTCTTGTCCGTGGACGTAGGTCGGATCTCAAAGTCCACCGAACCACGTTAAATCACCTTGTCTGATTGGCGTATTTCTTTGTTTTCCGCTAAGTTTGCTTTTGGTTTCCCGCATAACCAAACAAATTCACAGTTGAAGGAGGGTTCCCTCAGAGGTGATATTCCCGTATTACCCTGAGACCAAAATCCACCGTCAACAGTTGGCGCCGTCTGTGGGGAACTTCAACAAAAAGCAGTTCACGTGATAAGACAAATGGCGGAAGACGGAAATCCCCAATCAGGAGGTCCGGCAATGGACTGGATGAAAAAGATGGAAGATAGCATGAGGTCTATGATGGATCGACTAGAAAGAATGGAAGGAGCAAACAACGAGGAACCTGAAACCGGGGCCGACCAGAAGAGGAAAGATAGGGAAAAAGGAAAAAGAGTAGTAGATATAAGCGAAGACGAGGGACCCAGAAAGAGAGGCCCTTATGGGATAAGATCTGAAGTGGTAGGAAGAGAGCCACGATCCGAAGACACATGGGAAGAGGAGGAACAATCACCCAACCCCTCCTCCGACAGTTTTTTCAACTCCGAGAGGAGGAATAGAAAACACAACGAAGACGTACAGGAGACCTCCGAGCTCAAGGAACGCCACGCCCGGAACGACAGGAGAACAGAAGGACACAGAAGGCGACACGGGGGCACAGCCCGTGAAATAAAATCTTGGTTGAAAAAAGAGATGACCAGATGGGAAGAAAGCCTCAAGATCGGCGCGGGAGACACCCGAGGCGAGGAAGAGGGGTCTCCCCTTACAGAAGAAATAAAAACAGCACAGTTCCCAAAGAGATTTAACATGCCGACTGGCACCATACAAAGGCCACTCCGACCCAAAATCCCCATTGAGAATTTTGTCCTCCTGATGGAAGTACAGGGGGTAATGGGCGACCCCGTATGCAAAGTATTTCCCTTAACTTTAGGTGGACCTGCCATCCTATGGTATAGAAGTCTGGCCCCGGGGAGCATCCAGAGCTTCTCCCAGCTTAAGAAATCGTTCATCCGACACTTCAAAGGAGCCTGCACCCCTAAAAAGACAATAGGAGAACTAAGGCTCATAAAACAGGGAGACGACGAAACGCTGAAAAGCTTCATTGAAAGGTACCATAACATCGTACTCGAGGTCGGAGGATACGAATCCCAAGAAGCCCTGGAAAGTCTGAAAGGGGCCCTAAGGGTCGGGAAACTGTGGACCCATCTGAGAATCCATGAAACACCAGACTACGCTACCGCACTGGAGATAGCCAGGAAGGAAGTACCTGCTAGAAAGCGAAGAAAAAGTATCCCGGAGGGGGACAACCACCAGAGAAAGGGTGACAAGGAGGGAAGACCACCGGCGACCGGAAAGAGAATTCTGAAAGTTCAATCCAAGACCCAAAGAATTCAAGCCAATGACACAGAAGGATCAAGGAAAGAGACCCACAACTCAGGTAAACCACGTGGTTCGAGAGGAGGCATATATCCCTTTGAGCAAGCCGCCAGGAGAAATCATCATGGAGATACGGGAGAAAGGTCTCTTAATAGAACCAGACCTCAGGAGGTTTCCCCCAGACAGAAAAAACAAAAGGTCCTACTGCCTACATCACAACCTAAAAGGGCACATAACCGATGAGTGCAAGGATCTGTGGGAACAAATGGAGGACCTGGCCCGGAACGGGTACCTGAACAATTACATCGACCACGAAACCATGGCCGCCAGACAAAGGGCAAGGAATCGAGGGGTGAACGTCATCGCAGGAGGGGCAACGCTGGCCGGGGACTCTAACCGGTCAAGAAAGAATTACAGCCGAGCACGGGGAACAGAGGTGCTGAAAACAGAAAAAATCCCAAACCCCCAAGGAAATCGGTCAACACCCATTATGTTCACCGATGAAGACGCTCAGGGGGTAAGTTTCCCCCACGATGACGCACTGATAATCAAAGCAACGATCGGCGGCACAGAAGTGGACCGAATCCTGGTGGATCCTGGGAGCGCGGTAGACATAATTTCCAAAGAGACTTTGGAGGACCTGGGGGTAGAATGCACAGCCCTAACCAAAGACAGCACCCCCCTGTACGGATTCGGGGGTTCAACGGTCATCCCCCTGGGAAAAATTCAGTTAGCAGTGACGATCGGGACTGCCCCCAAAACCCGAACAATCATGATAAACTTCACCGCAGTAGACTGCATGAGCAGTTATCAAGTCATTGTCGGCCGCCCCTTCATGATGAAAACCAAGGCCGCAATGTCCTGTCATTACTTGAAATTGAAGTTCCCCACACGGGAAGGGATCGGAATCGTATGCGGAAGCCAGAAAAAAGCCCGCAGCTTTTTGCCACTTTCTCGCGAGAAAACCTCTGCGTAGAAAGAAGCACCAAGAAGAGACAGAGAGACGAGGATGACGAGAATACAAGGAAAGACCCTGCTCATCGGCCCGACAAAGCTGCACGGCTCGGATCAGCCGAAGAATTGGAAGAAGTAAAACTATTCGGGCCAGAGAAGAACATAAAAATAGGAGGAAGTCTAGACAAAGCCCTAAGAAAAGACTTGTTGGAATGTCTGCAAGAGTACCCCGACGTTTTTGCATGGGGACACGATGACATGCCCGGAATCGACCCAAAATTCATAAGCCATCGCTTAGCAGTGAACCCATTACATAAGCCAGTAAAACAGAAGAGAAGAATATTCAACCAGGAGCGGTGCGCGAGCAATAACAACCGAGGTGGAAAAATTGCTGAAAGCCGGCTTATCCGGGAAGTAAAATACCCAGAATGGGTGTCCAAGCGTGGTACTGGTGAAAAAGTCTAACGGAAAGTGGAGAATGTGCGTAGATTTCACCGACCTCAACAAAGCATGTCCAAAAGACAGTTTTCCCCTCCCAAATATAGACCAACTGGTAGATACAACAGCCTGCCAAGGGCTGCTAAGCTTCATGGACGCCTTTTCGGGATACAATCAAGTCAAGATGCACCTTGCGGATGAGGAGAAGACCACCTTTATTACTGACCAAGGGCTATACTGCTATAAAGTAATGCCTTTCGGATTGAAGAATGCAGGGGCGACTTTCCAGAGACTGGTGAACAAAGTCTTCAAACCACTCATCGGCACGACCATGCTGGTATATGTCGACGACATGATAACAATGTCCGAGGAACCAAGAGGCCATGTAGCCGACCTGAAGAAAATTTTCGAACTCCTGAGGAAACACAGTTTAAAGCTCAATCCAGAGAAGTGTGCATTCGGGGTAGCCTCGGGAAAATTCCTGGGCTACATGGTAAGTTCACGAGGCATTGAAGCAAACCCGCAAAAGATACAGGCCGTGCTAGACCTGAAGTCTCCCCGGACAGTTAAGGAAGTGCAAAGCCTTACAGGAAGAATCGCCGCACTCAACCGGTTCATCTCGCGAGCAACCGACAAGTGCCATCATTTCTTCAAAGTCATCAAAAAAGCTCAAAAAGGGGTCGACTGGACACCCGAGTGCGAAGAAGCCTTCCAGCACCTAAAACAATACCTGGCACCGCCCACTCTCCTAGCCAAACCCCTCCCAGGAGAGACGCTGTATCTATACCTAGCCGTCTCAAAACACGCAGTAAGCTCGGCACTGGTACAAGAGACCGACCACGTCCAGAAACCAGTTTACTACGTCAGTAAAGCCCTGCTGGACGCAGAAACTCGATACCCCATACACGAACTCGTCGCCCTATCCCTGGTCACCACAGCTCGGAAGTTACGACCCTACTTTCAAGCTCATCCAATCAAAGTATACACGGATTTTCCCCTATGACAAATCTTGCAGAAACCAGAGGCCTCAGGGAGTCTGATGAAGTGGTCAGTGGAAATAAGCGAGCACGACATCTCCTACCTCCCAAGAACAGCAATAAAAGGGCAGGCCTTAGCAGACTTCATAGCAGAGCTCACAGAACCGAAGGTCTTAGCCGTAGAAGAAGACAGGTGGGAAATGTCTGTAGACGGGTCCGCAAGCTCGCACGGCTACGGAGCAGGGGTAGCACTAAAAAGTGAAAAGGGAGAAGAAATACTGCTCGCCCTCAAATTCGCCTTCAAAACTACAAACAATGAAGCAGAGTACGAGGCGATACTGGCCGGACTAAGGCTGTGTACGGTAGTAGGAGTCCGCAATGTAGTGATCAGGAGTGATTCTCAGCTAGCAATACAACAGCTGAAAGGAGACTTTCAAGCCAGAGAACCAGCCATGGTAGCTTACTTAGCCGAAGTAAAAAAGTGGGTGGAGAAAGTGGGAAGCGTACTCTTCGAACAGGTCGGACGAGAAGACAACTGCGAAGCAGATTCCCTGGCCAGGCTTGCCTCTTCAATGAAGACAGAAAACCCCAGGGTAATCCCTCTTATATACCTCCAAGAAAGAAGCATAAGGGAGACAGAGGTGGATGTACTAGAAGAAGAAGACAAAGATTCATGGATGCAACCGATCAGGAGGTACCTGGAAACAGGAGAAACCCCAAAAGATAAAAAGGAGGCCAGGAAGTTGAAGTTCAAGAGCACCAAGTTTTCCCTAATTGGGGAGTACTCTACCGGAGAGGATACACCGTACCCCTCCTAAGATGCTTAGCATCAGAAGAAGCAGACTACGTGCTCAGGGAGATTCACGCAGGCATCTGCGGAAGTCACGCCGGGGGAAGATCAATCGCCTTCAAAGCCTTGAGGCAAGGATTTTACTGGCCAACCATGCACGAGGATGGCGTGAAGATAGCACGGAAATGCGAGGGATGCCAAAAGAATGCCAACCTCCACCATCAGCCGGCAGAACAGCTGACCACCATATCCAGCCTCTGGCCCTTCGCACAGTGGGGGCTAGACATTATAGGGCCGATGCCGAAAGGACGAGGTCAGGCGAAATATGCAATCGTGGCCATAGACTACTTTACCAAATGGGTAGAAGCAGAACCATTGTCCACCATCTCGGAAAAGAAAGCCACGGAGTTCCTGAAGAGAAATATAATTTGCCGGTTCGGAATCCCCCAGGCAATCATCACCGAAAACGGAAAGCAATTCGACAGCAGGGGATTCAGAAAACTTTGTGAAGACCTCCAGATAACCTTAAAATTCGCCTCGCCGGCCCATCCCAAGTCGAACGGGCAGGTTGAAGCCACCAATAAAACCATCAAGTCAAACCTGAAAGCTCGGCTCGGATCAAGCAAAAGCCTATGGGTCGAGGAGCTACCAGAGGTACTGTGGGCACACCGAACGACCTTCAAGGACTCAACAGGAGAGACACCCTTCTCCCTATCATACGGATGTGAGGCCGTCATCCCGGCAGAGATCGGAATATCAACCCACCGGGTCCGTCACTTTGAAAACGAACGGAACGAAGAACTTATCAAAAATCACCTTGACCTGATCGAAGAAAGAAGAGAGCAGTCAGCAGTAAGAGCAGCCATCTACCAACAGAGAATGGCCCGATTCTACAATAAGAGAGTTCGGACCCGCTCCTTCCTGCCAGGCGATCTAGTGCTAAGAAAAGTGACTCTGAACACCCGACCACCTGAAGAGGGTTCGTTAGGTGCCAAGTGGGAGGGACCTTACAAGATCACTGAGATAGTAAGACCAGGGGCCTACATATTGGGGCGTCTGGATGGCAAGAGATTGAAGAAACCATGGAACGCCGAGATGTTAAGAAAGTACTTCCCATGAAGATCAACTTTCCTTTCTTCTATTTTCTTTTTTGCAGAAGCCGGACAAAACACCGAACCAGAACAACTGTTGTAAAAAGGGCGGTCCGCCCCCAAACATGAATAAAAATTCCTTCTTTGACGAAATCCTTTAAATTCGAAAAACGACGGATCGGGGCTGGATTTCGTTCCGCTGAGGCCGCTTGTTTACTTAGCTCGGGGTCGGGTTACGTCCCACCGAGTCGGTGTCTTTGGACTGGGGACGTAACATTCCCCCAAGGCCAAGTGATTCAAACAGCTCGGGGTCGGGCGATGTCCCACCACCGAGTCTGTCTTTGGACTGGGGACGTAACATTCCCCCAGGGCCAAATGATTCTAACAGCTCGGGGTCGGGCGATGTCCCACCGAGTCTGTCTTTGGACTGGGGACGTAACATTCCCCCAGGGCCAAATGATTCTAACAGCTCGGGGTCGGGCGATATCCCACCGAGTCTGTCTTTGGACTGGGGACGTAACATTCCCCCAGGGCCAAGTGATTCTAACAGCTCGGGGTCGGGCGATGTCCCACCGAGTCTGTCTTTGGACTGGGGACGTAACATTCCCCCAGGGCCAAATGATTCTAACAGCTCGGGGTCGGGCGATGTCCCACCGAGTCTGTCTTTGGACTGGGGACGTAACATTCCCCCAGGCCCAAATGATTCTAACAGCTCGGGGTCGGGCGATGTCCCACCGAGTCTGTCTTTGAACTGGGGACGTAACATTCCCCCAGGGCCAAATGATTCTAACAGCTCGGGGTCGGGCGATGTCCCACCGAGTCTGTCTTTGGACTGGGGACGTAACATTCCCCCAGGACCAAGTGATTCTTACACAGCTCGGGGTCGGGCGATGTCCCACCGAGTCTGCTCTTTGGACTGGGGACGTAACATTCCCCCAGGACCAAGTGATTCTTACAGCTCGGGGTCGGGCGATGTCCCACCGAGTCTGCCTTTAGGACTGGGGACGTGACATTCCCCCAGGACCAAGTGATTCTTACAGCTCGGGGTCGGGCGATGTCCCACCGAGTCTGCCTTTGGACTGGGGACGTAACATTCCCCCAGGACCAAGTGATTCTTACAGCTCGGGGTCGGGCGATGTCCCACCGAGTCTGCCATTTGGACTGGGGACGTAACATTCCCCCAGGACCAAGTGATTCTTACAACAGCTCGGGGTCGGGCGATGTCCCACCGAGTCTGTCTTTGGACTGGGGACGTAACATTCCCCCAGGACCAAGTGATTCTTACAGCTCGGGGTCGGGCGATGTCCCACCGAGTCTGCCCTTTGGACTGGGGACGTAACATTCCCCCAGGACCAAGTGATTCTTACAGCTCGGGGTCGGGCGATGTCCCACCGAGTCTGCCCTTTGGACTGGGGACGTAACATTCCCCCAGGACCAAGTGATTTTTACAGCTCAAGGTCGGGCGATGTCCCACCGAGTCTGCCTTTGGACTGGGGACGTAACATTCCCCCAGGACCAAATGATTTTTACAGCTCAGGGTCGGGCGATGTCCCACCGAGTCTGCCTTTGGACTGGGGACGTAACATTCCCCCAGGACCAAGTGATTCTTACAGCTCGGGGTCGGGCGATGTCCCACCGAGTCTGCCCTTTGGACTGGGGACGTAACATTCCCCCAGGACCAAGTGATTTTTACAGCTCGGGGTCGGGCGATGTCCCACCGAGTCTGCCTTTGGACTGGGGACGTGACATTCCCCCAGAGCCAAGTACCTCATTTAGCTCGGGGTCGGGTTACGTCCCACCGAGTCAGCCCTTCGGACTGGGGACGTAACATTCCCTCAGGTCCAAGTGCCTTTCATAGCTCGGGGTCGGGGTACGTCCCACCGAGTCAGCCCTTCGGACTGGGGACATAACATTCCCTCAGGTCCAAGTGTCGTTCTCAGCTCGGGGTCGGGTTGCGTCCCACCGAGTCAGTCCTTCGGACTGGGGACGTAACGTTCCCCCAGGCCCGAGCATCTCTCACAGCTCGAGACAGGATCACATGCCACCGAGTCAGTCCTTCGGACTGGGGACGTAACGTTCCCCCAGGCCCGAGCATCTCTCACAGCTCGAGACAGGATCACATGCCACCGAGCACATCATCGTTAGCTCAGAGGCAAAATTTTCTCCTCACAATCGAGATTGGATCAGTCAGGGGTCAGGACCCCCGAATCTCTGGTACAGATATTACAGAGGAGGAGTCATTTTTAGTTTGGACAACAAGAGGAACTTCATCTCCTGATGGAACGACCCAAGTAAGCAATTTGCTTTGAGGTGGAGAATCATTCTGAATAGAGTCAGCATCTCCAATAAACCGAGGATATGAAGATAGAAACAGAAGACTTAGTTGATGGCAAAGACAATTTCTCGGTGATTTCTGGAGCGACCACCAGCAAGGTGATCAGCACACCATCTTTTTTTATAGTTCCCGGCATCAACTCACAAACTCGTTGTTACCGAGAACTAGGGGACAGATGTTGATGGTGTTTTTCGGGCACTATGTTATTTAAGACAGCACGACAAGGACAAAAGGGTAAATTCTTTCTCTGGTTGACATCATATGAAGACCGACCACATCATATGAAGGCCGACCACATCATGAGAAGACCGACCACTTTGGTTCGGGTGACCGAGCACTATAAGGTCGGCAGAAACATTCTCAGCATAACAGATTGACATGACCGACCTCATGAAGACCGACCAGACAACGAGCCGTGTTCAAGACAACAGCACCCCATTCTTATGGATAAGATAAGAAAGATATCCTGCTCTCGCAAGGAGAAGGAGTCAGAATCCAAAAGGGAATACGGAAGAAGAAGGCATTATCGGATCAGGAAACCATGAATGAAGAGAAGACTGAGTACAAATAAGATTTCTTATAGGAGTCGGATTTCTGTATTATTATAAATAGGAGGGCAGAGCATGTGTAAAAGACATCTGAAAATCATCACAAGAGAAAAAGATTAGAGTCATAAAGTCCCGATTTGTAAGAGCAAAGGAGATGCCTGAGAGGTGTATTTGAGTAATAAAAAGAGTACCACCCTGTTCTTGTCCGTGGACGTAGGTCGGATCTCAAAGTCCACCGAACCACGTTAAATCACCTTGTCTGATTGGCGTATTTCTTTGTTTTCCGCTAAGTTTGCTTTTGGTTTCCCGCATAACCAAACAAATTCACAGTTGAAGGAGGGTTCCCTCAGAGGTGATATTCCCGTATTACCCTGAGACCAAAATCCACCGTCAACAAAATTCATTTTTCTGTTCAGATTGCACAGTATATTGTACTGTTTGGTCGTTATGCAATCACAGTTTCCAGATGATTTGGCATTGAGGTGTGGTCTCTGTGTCCCATGGATCCATGAACTACTTCAAACTGTTTTGCCATTTTAATCTTTAATTTAATATAGATTTTGTTTTTAATTTGGTCAAAATATAGGAATATAATCAACTAGTGAGTGAAAGTGAAAGAATCAATAATTGAGGATTTGAGAAAGATAGAGAAGTTTATCCTCTGTTTTCTAATTTTATTTATCTTTAGTTTAGGGCTTTTGAGTTTGTTAACTTTTGTTTAATTTGTTGTTTATGTTTCTGAGTTTAGTCTCAGATATGGCTGCGCAATAGAAATATAAAGCAATGGACTTTTCAATTTGTGTTGTTTCTCAAGAGATTTGTTTTGGTTAAGTTTGTAGATCCTAGGATACTCTTGATAATGACCAGTTTTCCAAGCATATAATACTGTTTTAAAACGCACTGTTTAGGTGGCACATTTTTGTGTGGCGGCCAATGGGCTAGGTGGTGTATAGGAATGACGGTCTATTTTGTGCAATGTTCTAAAAAATATTAGGGGCAAGTCGGGCAGTGAAGAAGCGCCTAGGCCTTTTAGGCGGCACTTAAATGGACGGATTAGGCGGTGTTAGGCGGTTTTATTATTTTATTTAAAAAAATTATAATTATATTTGTAATTATGTAATAGATTATTTGAAATATATATATATATATAAAAAATTTATGTCATCTTTCTTTATTTGAAAAAATATATATTCATGTCATATTTCTTATCTTGGGTAATTTATAATAATATTATACTTTGGAACAACTCATAAACAAGTGAGCAATAAATGATCAAAAGTAAAGGAGTTTGTCATTGAAAAAACTATAAAAAAAAAAAAAACAACTGTTTTAACTGATTAATTCAGTAATCACACACTCAAATCTTAAATTAGTCAACAAATAACAATTATTTTAACTGATCAATTCAGTGATTACTGCAAGCCTTATTTGATCAACTCAATGTCTTATATTTACGATTTTATGATAAAATACAATAGAAAAATGGATATGGATCAGATATTATACTAATAACATATTTTTTGACATGCCCGCTTGAAACCCGCCTAGATCCGCAGACTGCCAAGATGACCGATTTTCTCCATATTCGGGAGGGACCTTCTACTCAGATTTTTAGAACACTGATTTTGTGGTACTTTCGTTGGCAAAAGGCCGCTATTGACTGTCGCTGATTTTGAGACCCTAACCTTAATTATGCTGATTTTCATATCCTAACCTTAACCCTAACCCAAATTTTATGAAATCAATTCTCTATCTCATAAATTTAAAAAATCTCAAACTTTTCAAGACATAAACCCTTATTTTGTAAAACCCTAGTTACTTTAATTCTTGTTGGTTTCTCATCAAATTAACCATGTAGAAACCTTCCTCGTCACAAAATTTCCTTAAGATCAATGACCAAAATTTTCCAAAATTAGAATTTTCAAATTGACCTAAAACCCTAATTTTGAATTCTCTGTCAATCGATGAATTGTCTAGTCCCCTCTTAGGCTGTGCTCTAGGCACTTGGCTGCCGCTCGACTAACTCCTAGTCATAGTTGTCAAAGGAGCCCCTCAGGCTCAAGCCCAGACTCAAACCACTACGCTTTATGAAGGGTCAGGCCAAACAACCTGCATTAGGCACACGTTTAGGCACAAAGGCGCGCCTCATAAAACTTTGTGAGAAAACCCCTACCCGAATTGATCAACCCAACCCGAAATCAAGTTATATAACTTTTCTTTTAGAGGTAGAGAAAAAGGTAATTGAAACTGAAAAAACCGAATCGAAGTGATAATTTTTAAATTTAAAAAATAAATGTTTTATTTTTTAACTAAAAATCCAAATCGAACCAAATTAGAATAATATTTTATCTTAAAAAACCAAACCGAATCAAATTAATTGAATAATTTAATTTATTGAATTTTTTAAGTAATAATATTATGTTGTTTTATAATTATATTTGTTATATTTTTAATTTATTTAGTGTTTAGTGATGATTAATTTCGTGAAATATATGTAATCTTTTGCTTTGATTATTATTCTTTTTATTTTTCTACATTTTAAATAATTTAAATAATAATCATATTTTATGAAAATTTTTATTAGTGTAGTTGTGATAATTAAAATTTAAAAAGAGTTACAATGGGGCTGAACAAGTATTCGGGTTAATTCATGACCCGAACCGATCCCATCAGATTTGAGAAAAATCAAAATTGATTTCGGGTTAATGAAACTCAATCCGCAAATTCCAGTTCGGTTTAGGGTATATGGTCAAAACATCGAGTTAACCCGACCCGAATATAACATCACTATATATATGACGCAGAATTGGGGATTCAAATATTACCCCATTTTCTACAGCTCCCTCCTCATTTCTCTCGATTTCGCTCCTCATTTCTCTCGATTTCGCTAGTCAACTAGAAGTCAATTTCACATTAGTTATCGACGCACTCAATAGGTACTGCTTCTGCTTGTCTTTTTTGTTTGGGTAATTGTTCTCCCTCTTTGTGTGTGAATATGGTGATGCTAGGTTCTCGGTTAGGGATCTTTTATACCTATTCTGTCACTCTTACTTAAGTTTAGGTGTTATGTTCGTGCTGGTGTATTTTTAGTGATATGAGAAACTATTTTGGTAGTGAGAAAATGATTATTATTAGAGCTTTTCTATGTTTGAGGAGAAAATGATTACAGGAGAAATTAGGATATGGGAATGGGTTGTGTGAAGAATGATTGCTGTCCTCCACTTTTTAAAATGAAATGAATATAAAGCTTCTCAATTCTGACTGTAACTTTTCTGCTTTTTCTTTACCAATTGGGAATTTGGGTTAGCTGAAAACTCAATTTCTTATAAATTGATCCACGTAAATTGGTTTGAATTTTTGAAAAATCCTAAATTTTCAACCCGACCAAATTGACCTATTCCAAACCGACATGAGACAACCCGACACTTGTCGGTTTTAGCCACAAAAAGTCCGGGTTCGGTTTCAACCCTTTATTTAACCTGACCCGATCGGGCTGACATAAAATTAACAAGAACCGACCCGACCCGACCCGAGAATTGTTCACCCTTAAGTTACTGTGTAAAATAAATTGAAGTAAATATTAGATTCAGTTAATGTTATTAATTTTTATTTTTTAATTGTTATTATTAAAAAATTGAAAAAAATCGAATTGTACTTAACCGAACTGATAATTAAAAATAATTATAATTTTTTTAACAAAACACCGAACGGTTACTTTAAAAAAAACTGAATAATTATAATTACAAATTTTTTTATAATTATACCGAATCGGACCTAACTGTACCCACCTCTAATTTCTTTAATAAATTAAGATAGGTTTTGAGGTGTGTTTTAAATTTTGACAAATACATTAATTTGTATTATCAATATTTGATTTTTGTAATTGCTTTTAATATATTTTCAATTGATTTCTTTTTGTTTTAGTTGAGTAGATACTTATATATTTTTCTTGCAATTTGCACCTCATCTTCATCAGGCATACAACATTGCGCCTAGCGCATTTTAGAATATTGGCATATATACTACAAATTGCTTGACTCTTTACATTTAACTATGTTTAATTTTCTGGTTTTAAGCTGACATGCTTATTTGACAGATTTATCGAAATGAGATGCTGCCCCTGCAACTCCCATTCTATCTATGGTCACTCACTGACTATTTAGAGCTGATTATTTCACACAGGCTAGATTAGAACTGAAGATGAGGAAAAGAGAAATGATGGGGGTGGGGGATTGGTGGAGCAGAGGTAAATGGAGGATAATGGTGATGTTGACTGGGTTACACATAGTAGGCATACTCATATTCACCCGAGGGTTTCTGTTAACTCGAACTGAGCTTCCATATTTCAGCAATTGCTCTGATGTTTCTGAATCCCCTTGCTTCACCTCTCAATCAAATCCCTATCAAAACCAATCAAATCCACGCTGTTGGACCAGACCTGCTGTTGATCGTCTTGTCATTATTGTTCTTGACGCCCTCAGGTACTCATTCTTATGATCTTATCCAGAGTTCCTCCAAAATAATAAAATAAGTAAATAAATAATAAGAATAATATTAATAGTAATAATAATTATAATAAAATTTGTTCAATCTGAATATCTGATATGTATACCTGTTCATGCATCGTTATTCAGATTCGATTTTGTTGCTCCCAGTACCTTTTTCAAAGGTAAGTGTCCTTTTTACTCTCCTTTTTTTGCTACTGCTCCATTTTCTCATTCAAAACAACTGCATTGTACAACATGTGGATTTAATCCCCTAAAAAAATTTCCCCTGTACTACTTCGCACCATGTCATCAGTGTTTTAATTGATTTATGTGTTAAACTTGAAAATATAAGTAAAATTTTCAGAATCAAAACCTTGGATGGACAAATTACAAGTGCTTCAGAAGCTGGCATCTGCTAAAGGTTCATCTGCCCGTATCTTCAAAGCGGTTGCCGATCCACCCACTACAAGTTTGCAACGATTGAAGGTCATTTATATTCTTTCTCTACTGTGTTATTAGGTTCTTTTTTGTCCAGATCCCAAGGCATGATGTGCATGTTTCATCTTTTAGTTTCGTCCATATGACTGTTTAAGTCTAATGAGGTCTTCGTCTCCTTAATGCTTTTAGGGTTTGACAACTGGTGGACTGCCAACCTTTATTGATGTTGGGAATAGTTTTGGTGCTCCAGCTATTCTTGAAGATAACTTAATACACCAGGTCTGATTCCTGATATCTTTTTGTTGAAGTCATTTTTATTTTTGGTAAATTTGGCATTCCTTATGAAAATTTTTTGATTTTCTTCTGTTTATGTAGCCTATAACACTTCTTATTTTGTATAAATTATTCTAATCCATGACATCACTTGCAGTTGGCATCAAATGGAAAGCGAGTAGTGATGATGGGGGATGACACATGGGTGCAGTTGTTTCCTCATCATTTCAAAAAATCTTATCCCTACCCATCTTTCAATGTTAAAGATCTTCATACGGTAGATATTCAATCTTTTCATATGTATTTATTCAACTTTTGTTAACCTTTTGTTTCCATGATGGAGATTTTGATGGCATTTCTATTTCAGGTAGACAACGGATGCATTGAGCATCTACTTCCGTCTTTGTATGAAGAGGATTGGGATGTTCTTATTGCTCATTTTCTTGGTGTGGTAAACATGCTTTATTTGTATAACATATTTGGTTACTTGTAGGTAATTGGGAAATGGGAAGCTTATTGACACAGGCTATGCCCATTAGAAAATTATTAATGAAAAAAATTCCAGGAAAGCATTTCTAAAGGCCCGGCCACAATTCGGTTCCGAACCGGAACCGGAACCGGAACCACTTGGAACCTCCGGTTCCAGAAACTAGAACCGGAAATATCCGGTTCGGTTCCGAAACCAAACCGGCTGTTCCGGTTCCGGAACCCCGAAAAAAAAAATAAAAAAAAATTATTAAATGAACTAGTGAAGTAATTAGTAAAGTACAAAATTTAACCATGAAGATCCTAATTATGTTGATATTTCTATAGTAATATTTTTTAATTTAATTAAATCTAATTTAATTTATATTTAATTTTATTATTATTTTTTTTATTTTTTACTAATGAGGTTCGGAACCGGAACCGTCAGTTCCGGAACTGCGGCTGGGCCTATTTATAAAGTTGAAGATTCAAGGACCTGAATCGCTAGCTCTTATTTAGTTTTTCGAGAACCTTTTCTACATTGTATTGGCAGTACTTTGATTTATTTTATGAAATTGTGGAGTTGTAGAATTTGGTTGAGGAATTCATCGTTATCAAACACATGGAAAAGCATTGAATTGGTATCCTAAACTAAAGACTATAGATATAGCTTTGAGTTGGTATCCTAAAGACTAGAGATATAGCTTGTTCTTAATCAAAGTAAATACGGTTGGATACAGTCTT
Organism: Zanthoxylum bungeanum; assembly: GCA_019454045.1. Classification (NCBI taxonomy): domain Eukaryota; kingdom Viridiplantae; phylum Streptophyta; class Magnoliopsida; order Sapindales; family Rutaceae; genus Zanthoxylum; species Zanthoxylum bungeanum. Next base: position 23,045 of record SKCR01027338.1, on the reverse strand, counting down.
TCTTTCTGCTCCTTTTCTCATTGTCCATATTGTCTTCCTGTCTTACCAAGTAATGGATTTTTCTTTTTTCATTTATATTTTTTACTACATGCATTACCTAGGGTTTACATGTACACAACTTTCCTTGATGCATTTCTACAGGCTCTATTAGGGAAACTTATTTTTATGTTCAACTTGGTTCAGGATCATGCTGGGCATATTCTTGGTGTTGATTCCATTCCAATGATAGAAAAGTTGGAGCAGTACAATGAAATTTTGGAAGTAAGTTAATTACCGATATATATGTTCTTTTTGGTTTCATCTTATATATTCATCAACTCCTCATTTTGCTTCCATGCTATGTTTGTTGGTAAATTGATTGCTGGTCTTGTGTTGCAACACATACTGCTTCAAACATAGCTGTAAGAATTAGTTGGTCTTTTCGTATTTATGATAATATTTCTGTTGGTTTCTCCATGATAAGTGGTTTATTGAAAAAGTTTCTTTAGGCACATAAAACGATATATTCATTCACCTTTTCTGTTTCCACTCTTATTGATTCCGAATTTTATTTTTTGTTTATATATCTTGCCACCTTTTGTAATTATGTCTTTGAACTGATGTTTTATTTTTGTTCAGAAAGTAATTGAAGTGGTTGGAAACCAGTCTGGGCCAGGTGGCTTACATGAGAATACTTTCCTTCTTGTGATGGGTGACCATGGGCAAACTATTAATGGTGATCATGGCGGAGGAAGTGCCGAAGAGGTGTAATGTCAATCTTGTTTTCGGAATGAGAGATTGAGTTCATTATCTAATTCCTCAGTCATGCTAACTTGACTTGCATGTTTCAGGTTGAAACATCTGTATTTGCCATGAGTTTTAAAAAGCCTCCATTCTCCATACCATCTGAATTTGATACTTCATCTTGTGAAATAGATTTGGTATTTTCTCTGCTTTCCGATGACTGCATATTCACTACCATCATTTTTATGTCTTAGATATCCATCATTTCTGTCTTAGAGACCATTTAAGATACTAATTATCTAAATCAATTGCATTTTTCATCTTCCAATTTCAGGATCAGAAAAAGACATGTATAAGCTCCTTCCAACAGGTTAAAATAGTTTTTGTTTTATTTTATTTTTTATTTTTTGGGGGTGGCTCATCTGGATTCTCTCTTCACTTAACTGGTATTGTTTACTTAAGGACGTATGGAGTAAAATTTGCTACAGCTTGATTTTGCAGTAACAGTGTCAGCCTTGCTTGGTGTCCCCTTTCCTTTTGGAAGGTACCGTGTAAGCATCCCATTGCTGTTATTATAGTCATTATTTTTGTTAAACTGCTACAAAAATTTCTAATGAACTTCATATCTTGACTTGCTTTTCCCTTTATGGTCCACTGTAATATGTTATGGGTAAGTCATTGTTATTGGTAGAAAACGATTGGTTGCAGCCTTAAGGTTTGTCAAAAAGATGTCCACAAGATGCTCTTGATTTTTTTTTTTAATCGTGAAGTTCAATAAATATCCTTTATCTTGAGCAATAGCATTTATCTCTTGTTCTCTCTCTCACACTAACTTCCATCAAACAGGTCCTATTTTGTTCTTTCAACTTTCAACTTTCTAGACATGAGAAAAATATAGTTTCGGTTTGATACTTAGAAGTGTAGAGGATTTGAAATTTGTTGAAAGAATGTCCTAGAAATTTCATAACGAAGAAATCACTGGACACAGTATTTTAATTTTACTTTATTTTGAAATAAATTTCTTACATCTTTAAGGACTAATATGTAGATATTTCTAGCAATAATCCCCAATTTTAAACTCATGAACGCAGAAACGTTGAGGGATGATTTTTCTTCCACAAAGAGAGAAAACATAACCATATAGTTATTTAGCTAATTTATATTTCATTTAGTTTGAGCTTGTCGCTATCCTGGTGTATCATTAATTTTGCTTTCATGTCAATCCATAAATTCTTAATCAGAAATGATCCTCTTTAAGTTCAACTTCTTTTCAGTATTGGGCGTGTTAGCCCTGAGCTATATGCTTTGGGTGCTGGTACATGGAATCTGGAGAACACCGAAGGAAATTGCGCAAATCAAAAAGAGGAAGAATGGATGCTGAACTATTGCAATGTACTCTGTATCAATTCTTGGCAGGTGATTTGAATCTTCCTTAATGTTTGAATTAGTAGCAGATTGCAGCTTTTAATTTGGATATATTTTTTTGGTTCTTTTTTTTTCCTTCTCAGCAGTTATGTATTGCTTCTGTAGGTGAAACGATACATTGATGTCTATTCAGCTTCATCTGTCATTGGATTTTCCTCTGAAGACTTGAAGCACATATCAGATATATATGCCCAAGCAGAGGGGAATTGGACTTGCAGCTCTGAGAAATTGTTGTCATATAAAGATGAGAGCTGCGATTCATCCTTACCTCTTCTTAAAAGGAAAATTGATTCTTATTTTAATTTTCTACTGAATGTTGCTGAGCTGGCACGATCAAAATGGACTGAATTTGACTTGAAGATGATGGGAATCGGTTTAGGGATTATTTTGGTCTCATTATCAATCTATTTCCTTGCTATGACAACTAAAAATGCAGGCAGTTTTGCTTGTCTTTCGTTTAGAGATTCTGAGATATCTGTTGAGTTAGCTTTTGCTTTGTTTATAGTGGTGATCCGGGCATGCAGCTTCCTGTCAAATAGTTATATTTGTAAGTTCTAACTTCTGCCTCCATGAATGCACTTTCTATTTTGACGACTGATCTTTTTCCTTTAATATGTACTTTTTTTATACTTTGAGTTCAGTGGAAGAAGGGAAAGTGGCAAATTTTCTTTTAGCCACAACTGCCATGTTCAAATTACGTTATTCAATCAAGAGAGAGAAGATGCTGATGGAAGTAGGTATCTTTAGGGTTAGAACTTGCTTTTTGATAAGTTAAGCAAACTTACTTTTATTTTGTAGATTTATGCATTGATTTAATGGTTTAGTAATGGAAAAGCCATTTAAAATTATTGTGATAAATTTTCGATATATTTGCAGGCTATCTTCTTTCTTTTGCTGATTACCATTCTACGATTTACTATTGAAGTTGGGTTGTCAAAGCAGGCTGCAACTTCTCTATTTATGAGTACCCGTTCTTCATGGTTGGTTGAAATTGACCCAGGCCATCCTGTTTGGATATACATGGCTGAAGTTATACCAATTTTAGCTATTGTTTTTTTGGCGTACTTGCTGTACATTACTACGGCTAAGAGTTCTTGTGGAATTTGGAAGTATGTTGTGTTGGGTACTATTTTATGCTATATCCTCATGGCTGTGCATTGGGCATCAGAAAGTGTCATGTTGAGTTCAATGCTGATGCTTCAAGGGTTTGGAAGAAATTGCATCCCAAGGATAATATATGCCATTGGACTTGGACAACTTTCGTTGCTGGCATTTAGTCATCTTTTTCGTAAAGAAAGAGATATGGAGAGCAAAAGACATCTGCTTATTAAGACACTGGCCATGTTATCTGCTTGCAGTTCAACAATCATCATTTTATCTGGAAAGCAAGGGCCCTTTGTTGCTTTGGCATCCATAACTGGAGGTGACTTTTCGTATCTCTATTATATTTGTGCTGTTAACTTGATATTTATTGCATCTTTGCTAGAAATTATCTTCTATTCTCCTTTAGTTTTTGCTTTTGATCTTGTGTTTTCTTGATCAAGTTAAAGAATATTCATGTTACCTCCCTACATTCCATGAGCGTCACTGTTATGCACTCTTCCTAAAATGATTTTATGCATGTTTCCCTCAACAGGGTATTGCATTATGAGATTGGGAAACATAGAACAGGATTCTAATGATAAAGTGGCTGGAAATCTAACTTTTGACTCTCTTTCTGTGACCCAATGGAGCCTGTTAGCCACGTGTCTTTTCTTTGCCACTGGACACTGGTAAAATGCTTGTTATTTTGTAATCTTTACTTCTGATTTTATACCTCTTCTACTCTGTGTTTGGTTCTAGAACTTTACACCAGCAAACTTATTTAATTGGTTTATGTTATTCTCAACAATACTAGTTTTATTCTTCAAGTGCAAGGAAATATTATTATACTGTAGTTAGTTCAGGAAAGCTCAAGTCATCTCTGTGCTCGGATGATCCATAACCTGTATCAACTTCTCTTCAGGTGTGCTTTTGATGGACTCCGGTATGGTGCTGCATTTATTGGGTGAGTCTTGGATATGTGCATTATTTGTGGGCGCACTAGTTAGCCCAATATTAAATCTCAATGGATAATTAGCAAAAGTAAACCATTTTTAATTTTATGTTTCTTAAAACATATAATTTTACTAACACTTGAATCCCACAAGGGGGATGCTATGTGTTCACAATAATTATTGCTATTCAAATGCTGTGGCTCATTTCCAAGGCTTTGTACATAATGATTTTGGTTGGCATGTATTTCTAGGTTTGATGAGTTCATTCTTGTTAGACAAGCGATCCTTCTTACAATCGATACCTTTGGGTTTTCTCACATCATTCCGGTCTTTGGACTTCCATTTCTAGTTGCACGCCAAAAATTGTTGGGTCAGACTGACCAGGATAGAAGACTACTTATCATGCAGTTGTCTCAAGTAAGTTTATCAGCAAGTTTTGTATCATAAATGTATCATTCTTTATTTCGTTTAATCTTCTTTGGCATTATGTCCTCTGGCATAGTCAGAACATTGATTCAGTGGGGGGCAAGTAAAAAAATATCTTATTAACAAACCGGACTTTTCATTAATTTGTATGACGACACATTTAATAAATTTTCGAAGTTGCCCCGTCTCGACCCCGCCACTGATTATGTCCATCTAAATTTGATTGTCCTGTGCTCAACTTGTCTAATTGACAGCAAGGCTGATTGATCTTTTTTCCTTTTTTTCTTTTTTTCAAATGATGATTTAGATGTATTTGATGTTTGGACTTATTACTGCCGCTACAGTGGTAGCCACAATCATATGTGTCACCATACAAAGACGGCATCTAATGGTAATGATTTTCCTCTCATGGTCACATGCATTTTCTAACTTCATATTTGATAACCATTGATCCATTTTCTTGCAGGTATGGGGCTTATTTGCTCCAAAGTTTGTTTTTGATGTGGTTGGTCTTATTCTCACTGACATACTAATATGTGTGGCTTGGCTTTGCTATGTTGGTCCAGATAAAGATGGCTCTCAACACCATCACCAGGATTAATTTATGTGGAATTAATTTTATTTGTTTTTTTTTTTTTTTTAAATTAGGAAGTGTTGTGTGATATTGATAGACTCATTGGTCTTTATGAGCAGTCAAAATTTTGTTTACTGTTTTTTGAGCTTAGTACAAGTCAGTCACTGGCATCAAGTATGAAGGGATATCTCATAACTAAGGTATTTTTACTTGTTTTTTTACCACTGCAAAATTATTTCTAAGCTCCAGAGATCTATTCTCATCAATGCCAGGCTCAGCCTCGCCTATTTCTTTATTACCCACGAGATGTTTTTTGTTGCTTCTAGATACGTCTTGAGGAGAAACTTATTTGGTTTTTATATGAACAGTGTGAGTTTTTGCTTGGGATTCTTTTAGTAATCCCAATTCGATTAGTCTGTGTGTATATGTGAATGTGTGTATTATGTATTCGCTTTACAATTTTTTTTTTCAGAAAAAAAAAGATTTTTTTATTCTGTTTAATTTGCAAAAAATATAAATATTTAATATTTATCCTTATTTTCCTGCCTAACATAGTATTCTGGGACTGGTTGTGACCTATAGATTATATATATTTTTATTTTTTCTTTTAAAAAAAATAATTATTTAAAAATATTTTAATATTTAAAAAAAAATTAAATATTTTTGTTGGAATTTTGAATAGAGTAAAATTAGTTATTAATGTATATATTTAAAATTAAAAACATATATTAATTTAAAAATTATTTTTTAATAATAATATTCTGGCTTGGGCATTTTTGCATTTTTGCCAAGCCCAGCCAAAATTTCCCACCCCTATCGATGTGTTAGGGTTGGGTATATGTTAAATTTTTTTATTCTGTTGGTGGAATGATCAGATACGAATATTGATATTTTATACTATTGAAGGTAAAAAAATACATGTGAAAGTGGTCTAACGACCCGATTTGTTAGGTTAATAATTTATTTACTCTAGGTGGTTAATAATGGGTCTAAATCTAATACCCATATTTACTGTAATTTCTCTGTTAACAAGTCAATGATTGATTAAGTTTGATTTTAGGATTTAAATGATAAGTCTGAGAAGTTAATGAACATATGTGCAAAATATATCAACATGTAACACCCGGGTAGGATACTATCGATAGGAGACAGAAAATCCATTCTCCATAAATCTGGAACTTATAAAAATGAGGACATGATGTATTTATGCAAATCACGATGCATGCGGGTCCTGCGATGCAAATGCAAAATGAGAAACTAATTATCTAAAATCAATATAGGGTTCTGTGCCCAAAACTATTCACACTAATAAGAAATTTCAATTACATATATAAACTTATGTGTGCAACACCCATATTCGTGCATATACAATGCAAAAAAATTTCCTCGTTTTTTATGATATGACCAGAACTCAGGGTAACTGATTGCAACTCTGATGATCCGGTGTCTCGAGCATGAAATTCAAGCTGAAGTGGTTGACCGATCAGGTTGCTGACCGATCAGGTTGTTGTTGGACAATTATGACCCATAACGTCACTATTTGTACAGATCATGGTGTTGTTGTACAAATTAACTATGTGACAAAGGAGATTGCTCTCTTATCATTTGTGATTAGATCACCTAGATGTATAAATGATGAGAGGTCCCTATGATTTGTTCCTGGACAGAGAATGATATGAGACAGTATCAGTCCACGTAGGATAAATCATTAAATATCCCTAGTCATAGTATTATCGAGATTGGACATCGATAAATACGTAAAAGACTAGTATTACACTTGTGCGCGTTGTGAGGGCACAACGGCATAGTTCTCATATATTTGGGTATATGATACTCATGCAAGTGTAATAGGAGGTTGTGTTTCACCGATGGTACGGGAAACAGCTTCGCTCTGGATAGACCCCCTCGGAATTCCATTGGTAGTATGATTATGTGTCTATGGAAGTCCGAAATCAGGGTAGGTGTATTTGGTCTTAACCTGAGACTTGTACCGCTAATACTTGCGACAATCAATATACTTTGGTTGCGGTCGTCCAGGGCTTTAACAGGTTCTGTGTACGCCAATGCTGGGTATATTGAGAATCATAGTGTGTTGGGTGTGATGTCAAGACGGAAGTGTCACTTCAGTCATATGGAGATGATGGTCACGTAGGATACGGTACTAGCACTCTTAAATGCTGCAGCTATCGGGATAAAATGACAAGGTCAGGTTTATCCGATTATAGAGACTAGTCACCAGACATCCGACATGTGCTTCGTACGGGGCAGACACAATTCCAGCCCCAGGCCTAGCACGCGATCATCCGATACTGGACAGAAATACGCAATACTACGTATACTACGCCTGATATAGATCCTTTATTCCTGTAAGGATATTTCCGGAGAATTGGGAAGGCATGATGCTTTGATAAAGGCCAACCTTGTCTTGTAAATCGGTATAAACGTAGTACGAGGTACTTACATGTTCGGATAGTCCGACGACTGAATTTACTGCCAACATATCCGGGGATCTCATGGGTCGCTTCTCAAAGATTCACCGATGACGTATGACTCGCACTCTAAATTAATCTGGGATTAATTAGATGAGAGAGAAAATTAATATGGGATTAATTGCAGAGATATTTTATCTGGGATAAAATATCATTTAAAGAGAGATAACGATTAATTTGGAATTAATCGAGAAATTAATATATTTGATATATTAAACAAAATTGGATTTCGACGCGGAATTAAAATTAGATTTTAATTCGGGCGAACGAATTAATTTAGAATTAATTAGTTAGCAACGTGAATAGTGATTTCGCTAGGCGTAATCATTTAATTACGACGCAACGAAAAATTCGTTAATTTGGAATTAGCGAACCCGAGCCCGAGATTATTTGCGAGCGCATTCGCATTTCGAATTCGAATACGGCACGCAAGTCAAATCAAGCGTCAAATCGCTAGTCGCTTCAAGCGTCAAATCATTAGTCACTTTGAGTGATGTGACTTGACAACTTGATGGATTGAGTGATGGAAGTAGTTGGAGCTTTTAATTGTTTGACTTTTGAAAGCCAAATTCACATGAAATGAATTTGAAATTCAAATTAGTGTATAAGATACACAAATTTCACAAACCAACACACTCTCCTCTCTTCCTACCTCTCTCTCTTTCACGCCCTTGGGGCATTATTTTCTGTTTTTCTGGTTTTGAAACCGTGAGCAGTAAAGGGAAGCTAGAGTGGATTTTGTGGCAAAGTCATAAGTGCTAGCACACTTACGAGACATACGAAGGTGATAGGGAAGTCCACCCATGAGCCGGGAACCATTCGACGAAGCTTGGAGCTTGACGAAGGACCAAAATGGAGGCCAAACCAGTGAGCACTCACAGCTCACTGCCGAATGCAGTCCTAGTTAGCAGAAATGGATTTTGTTGCTTCCGCGTCGCTCAACCGCTCGATGTAAGTATTCCGCAAATTCTCGATTGTTATTCATACATGATTTCATGCTTATTATTGATCTTGGGACCTTAATAGAAACCAATAATGGTATCAGAGCAAGGTTTGAGCATGAAAAAGTTTAGGGCTTAAAATTGGGTAAATTGATTTTGAGCATGATTTGATTAAATTGTATGTTTGAATATGCTTAAATCATGTTGAATCGATGATTGATTGGATCAATTTGATCAAAATTTGTTTGGAACATTTTTCCCCAATTTTGGTGGTGTTGGCCGAATACTAATAGCCCTAAAATGTCTTGGATTTTTTGATTTTTGATTCATTGGATGAGTTAGAATCATTCGGGAATGTGATTTAATGTCGATTGTGGAATTAATTGGATTGAATTCGAATCGGACAAAAATCCCCTCCCTTGGCCGAGACTTTGAGCATGTGATTTGGGTTTGATTTTAATCAAAATGTGTTGGACATGTGATGATGTAATTGAGCATGATTAGTTGTGTTAATTGATGTTTTAGAAATGTTAATTGGTGATTAATCATGTTATACACTTTGGTTAATTAAATGTGAAATTGGATTTTTATGTTTAATTAAATTGGGTCTTAAAATTGGATTTGGGCTTTAATGTTGTAAATGAGCTTATTGGGCTTTGTTGTACAAAGTATGGTTTAGGCAAAATTGGTTGGATCCAATTGGGCCCAAAACCGCTACCATAAAGCCCAAATGCGACTTAATGGACCTTTAAAGTTTAATTAGGCCTAATGGGCCAAGATTGATTTCTGGGCTTATGGGGTAATTCCCGGATTGGATTTTGGTTATTCGGTTTGACCCGCGTTGACCAAAAGTCCACGCCTTAAGAAATTAATTAAAAGCCCATTGGACTTTAATTAAATTAATATTGGATATTAATCGGGCTTGAGACCCGTAACGATTAAATTTGGAATTTAAGTCATAAAAGTGCATTAATAAAGTGTAGTATTTAATTTGGAATTAAATATGCGAATTAGAATTGAATGCATATTAAATTGGATTTAATGATGTAGTTTAATTTAATTCGAGAATATGTACTTTGAGTACTTATTCGCAAAAACGAGTTTGACTCGAGCAAAATCAAATCGTTATTTGAACATTGGATGATCACTAATTATCATATTAATTAATTTGATTAGATTCATTGATAACATGCTTGTGTGAATACATGGTTGCGATGCATGAATAATGTATATCAGATGGATATTAGATGGGTGGGACAATTTTAGAAATTATTGTAATAAATTTGATTTATTAATTGAACCTGCGTGTCCAGCCTTTTCACCTTCATATTCTTTGTATTCTCTTCTCACCTATTCCCCTCAATGTAAATGAGGTTTCTTTAGAAGTGTAGTGTAACGGGTAGAAGTAAATACTTGTGCTAGCGGGAGAGAGAAAATGAGAGATTTGATCTAGGATCATTGTGTAAAGTATCCATCTGCATATCATTATTATTTTTCATATGCGCTTTATTATGTGTTTAGAATGTATGTTTAAGGGTGTATGATGATGAGACCTTAACAAAGATAATAAATTGGTTGCCAATTTGCACTCGAAAAACCCTCGCAAAATATTAAGCGTTTTTCCTTCCATTGAGTGATTCTCACTCAAGATCCGAGACTGACATTGGCTTGTTGGCCAAAGTCAAGGCCTTTGTCCGTCGAGGATGTGTTTGAATCACGAGAGCTTTGTTCCATATCAGTGTCTTGTCCAAGTTGTGGTTTGTTGGCCAAAGTCAAGACCACTTCTTGTCCAACGACATTGATTACGAAGCTTTCCATGGTCAATGGGTCACGCTTGACTGGGATCACTAAGTTTGTTGTGCCAAAGCCAAGGCTTAGTTGATTCAAAGGAAAAAGGTTAGGTAATACATCAGATGTATTGGCATATATAAGATATATGTTTCGGACTTGGATGTCCCTTTACCGGATCTAGGAATTGGATTGGATCCAATCGATCTTAGAGATCTACCTAGTAATTATCATATAATTTGTTGGCCAAAGTCAAGATTGTGTGATATTTAACGGGATCATAGCCCACTAGGAAACGCGGTTTCCCGAGTACTCGACAGAGGGTTAGAGGCTCGCCGAAAAATAGTGGGAGGCAAGAATTGAATTTGCAATACTCGTTCAATTACTCGCCATACGCGCTCAAACAAATATCAATTCGTCAAAGAAATTAAATGTTAGTTGGACTAATATTTAAATTGTTGTTTTAATTAATAGTTGGACTATATTCAAACTATTCATTTATAGTTGATTTTATAATTGGATTATAGTAATCAATATAATTGATTTTAATCTACTAAATTATAGTTGATTAAATAGTTGGACTATTGTAATCATTATAATAAATAGTACCAAAATCGTTGATTAAATAGTTGGACTATTAGAATCAAGATATATTTGAAAGATTGACATTTAAAACATAATCCTGTGGAAAATGTATTTAAATGGTTTAATTTTCAAATTGGGAATAAAATTTCAGGATGGTCCTGGAAAATAATAAGTTACTTTATTTGATAAAATAACATATTATGCCTAAGCCCGGAGTTAAGCAAATAGTAGAGCATAATCTTTGGAAGATTTATGTGATGATAACTTTAGTGTTTAATCCAGTATACTTACCGCAGTAGACTCCTTAATTTCTGAATCAGAACTAATGATTAGATCCTTAAAGTATGATAATGAAATTGAAGGATCTTCATAAATATATACTAAGATTTTAGAAGTACTAAAATTGCAATAGTAAACTCTTGGAGAGTTAATGACTATTCTCAAGGAGACAAAGTCAAAATTTGCAATTAGGCAAGTAGCGCAAGGCGCACCTTACTTCGATATTCTAGAAGGGCAAGGCTTGGCCAAAGGCTTCTGGAGTGTTGAAACGGGCAAAGGCAAAATCATTATAATCTTCTGGGAAGATAAAGGACATATCCCAAAATGTCTGCCTATGTAACACCCCAAATTATTTTTACCCATATTTTATTTTATTATTTTTGGTGGGTGGAAAATTAAGGACTAAATTATTAAGTTTGTGGAAGTTGGAATTAAAAATGTGGTTAAGAACAAGTTTAGGGTGGCAAATGAATTTTTGCCATATAAGTATATTTTATACTTACACAACTCTTTAGTCATCATTCAGCATATATTAAAAAGAAAGAAAGATAAGAAGTGTCAGAGAAGAAAGAAGCGGACGTGAGAGAGAAAAGAAAAAGGAAAGAGGAAAAGGAGGAAAAGAGAGGTTTTGGTCCCGATCCGGCCGATCCGAAGTTCAAACCCAACCGAGTCTTTAAGGAAAAGCGTAGATCTCGTCGAGAGGATTATTTTGGTTGTGATTTCATCTCGGGAAACTCCCAATTTTCGTAGAAATCTCGGTAATAAACTTTTTGTGGTTTTTCTCGATTTTCCCGTTGATCCAGAACTCCGATTGACGATCCGTCAATGGCAATAGAACCGGGAGGGGGAGACGAACTTGCGGCCATCGGAAAATCCGAATTCTGGCCGGAGCATGGCGCTCACGCATGCCTCATGTGGCGGCGCGTGAGACCCACGCGCAGACAGAAGGGGAGGCGCGTGGACCCCACGCGCCAGGCAGAATTCTTCCGCCGACTTTCCGAGTCTCCTCCGTAATTTTCAGACCATTCCGAGTAGTAACGGACCTCCGAATCTTAATTTTCGTTAAGTTTGCGAGAGCGACCGAACCACGTTTCTTGCATATTCTTTCGTCTATTCTAGTTAGGATTATGTTCCTTATAGTAAATTCTTTTGTCTTTTAGGTGATCGTGATACCGTAAGCAGGGACGGTCCTGCTGCCTAGTTCCTTTATCTGTAGTAAGCTCACCATGTGCGTGGATAAGCCAGTAACATTGATGTTTTCAAAAGTATATAGTATGTATGTTTTCTTAAATGAATTTTTAAGGTAATGCATTAAATGATTTTGTTTTTAGAAAGTTTATATTTTTGCTATAACGTATGGATCGAATATTGATTATGTTAAAATCATGTGTTTGTGATATATGAGAAACTTGCATGATTTGAGATATATGAGCATGGATTTTGGAAATGATTTTTATGTTAGGATGCACCCCGTGTACATATATGTGCCAGATTATTTGCCGTGAGATGGGGTCTCATGTTGCCAGTTTTGCTCTGGATGCCAGTTATTGCCGTGGGGATGCCCCATGTTGCCAGCTTTGCCGTATTGTCACGAGAGTGTGCATATAGATGAATTAACAACTTTATTATTCAGAGTATTCTTGAGCAGTGTGAGTTTTTTGAGAAATGAGATTTATGATTTCAAGTAAATGTTGAATTTATTGATTTACAGCTTTATGTACTTATTTATAGTATGAAATACTTATTCGATCCACCTTGTTACTTGTTTATCCACGACACTAAGCTGTGATCCATTGCACTAAGCGTGAGCTTACCCCTTTCCTTAACATTTCAGGTTTAGCAGATTAGTAGGTCATCATTTCCTTCTGCTGTTTCGTCATCATTTCCTGCCAATAGAGAAAGGTTGTGCCAACAATAGAATGTCCTTGTTATGTTTTTCTTGGAAGAATTTGTTATTTGGTTATAGGCATTTGAGCCTCTATTTGATACTGAGGATGTTGTATTTTCTTTTTGGATATTCCTTTGAGATGAATCATGGAGATCCTATGTTATGATGATATTTTCAGTTTAGATTTTTCCTTGTATTTGGAGGATTAGTCCATATTACAGGGGAAACTCTGCCAGTTTCTAGTCTCTGTCTCACCCCTACCCTACCTAAGGGGACGAGTGTGACATTTAATGGTATCAGAGCCCAGGGTTCATAGATTCTGTAGACACTTCCTTTTCTTTATTAGTTATTCTATGTCTTTTAGCGGTTGACATTTTTCATGTGTTTTTAGATGCCTCCGCGTCTCAGAGTTCGAGGTGCAGGTCGAGTCCGTACTCGTAGGATAGAAAATGTTGGCCAACCTTCTAGGGCACCTCTAGTTGATGAGGAGGTTAATTCTTATGATGGGGAAACCTTTGAAGGGAACCCTAATTCTGTTGTAGGAGATTCGCTAGCCTCGGTTTTCGGAGATAGTACTCCAGTTCATCATCCTCCTAGCAGTAATGTTCCCTTTGGTGCTTACCTTTATTCGTATTTCTACCCTCCAGCATGGGGTCATGGTCCAGCTCAGGTATCTCATATAGTTAATGAGGATAATATTGCTAAAAGAGTGAAAGAATATGAAGTTGTTGAGTTTGATGGAAATAAGGATCCCATTGTAGCTGGAAATTTCTTGGATAGAGTTGAGAAGGATTTTGAACTGATGAGATTGACTGATGAATAGAAATGTCACCATGTGTATCGACTTTTGACTGAGCAGGCTGATAAATGGTAGTTTTGTGTCGGTAGGAAAATGTCTGGACATGGCCGTGGTACTGGTATTTAACGTGGGAGAGGTATAGTTTGGTGATGCGTGATAATGTCGAGTAATAGTATAGAGATACAAAAAGATACCCCATACTTAGTCGATAGATCTTGAATTTGATATAGCTTTAGATGATGTTCATCTGATTGTTGAGGATAACAAGGGTTCTAGACCTATACCTCCAGTAGTTTCGACAGTTGCCCCATCAATATTCCTATAGCTGAATCTGACGTGATTTCTATGGTTGTACCTAACATGAACCTTTTGTCGCAGTTATAACATCGTTGTGAGTTAGTAGGTCGAAGACATTAGAACTTCGGTGTTTAAGAGATGAGAAAGAAGACCTTGTTGATACTCATATTTAATTAATCAATATTTATGATTACATTATGGAATATAACAACTGGGTTGTGTTGCAATGACATGATCATCTTCGAATTGATAATCTTCCCATTGACGTTTCGCACGTAGAGACATTGGAATGAGGCCGTCGATGATTTGAATTTCGAGACTGTCAGGAAACTTGATTTTGTTGTAGCCTTGAACGATGCTTCTATATGATTCTTCGATAGTAGTGAAGATTTGCCAGTCTTTATCATTGGTATTGCTTTCTAGACTTCGACGGACTGAGTCTGCGGAAAGAGCTCTAAGATCACAGGAATGATGGGAAGTAATCTCTTCTGGGAAAATATCATCGTATCCATAGTAAACTCTAAGCTTTGGTCTAGATGGCCAACTTATGAGTCTCCAATTAGTGAGTTGATGTGATGGTATGATTCTTATAAGATGAATTGGGTGGTAAACGAGCGAATAGTCATTCGACCATTCTGGGGTAATGGTTTCGATCCAGACAGTAATACTTTTGTGGCGTTTATACCATCGATACAAAATATTACTGATGAATGGAGGAAGCTCACCAAGGCTATCTTCTGAGATACCAGGATAGTTGGGATGGATTGGACTTGGTCCAAGAATAAATCCATTTAGGAAACCGAGTTCAAACAATGTGCCGAGACTCCACTGGCAATGATTGAAGAAATCATGACTGTTAATGAAAACTGTGGAGTGGAATCTGTGATATCTACAGTGAACAATCGCTGAATTATTTTTGTATTGGATTAAACCATCTGTTTTTCCATTCCAAATGGTTCTAAGAATGTAACACCACCTCATGAAATTGGTAGGAACTCTTGCCACGATATCCATTGCAACCTCTTTAGGAAAAAGAGCGGATGAAGCTTCATGGAGACAATCGTAGATATCTCTCCAAAGGTCTCAGACATATTTAGAATCTATAACTGCTCGATCAATGACTGGCCATTTACAAAGATTTTGGTATATCACCTTAGCTCTGACAGATCTTGAATAGGGGTTAGGATTGGCAGATGAGGATGCCATTGAAGAAGTTTTTGAGTAATTCCTTAAGAACTCGTGCATCTCTTTATAGAGAGAGATACCAATAATTCTTCATGACAATATACTTTCACAGTATCCATGCATAATTGGAAGGGATAATAATTGTCGAGCTGATTAGATGTAAAGCAGATATTTGAGGGACCTGCAAATCTTCTTTTAAATAGTGGGAAACTTAAGAATGTGGATTTTGCGTAAATTGCTAAATGCTATTTACAGCTGTTGTCTGTGCAGGACCTTAGGTGAAGCCTTTTCTTTAAGTGATGGGATAGTTGGTTTGTAAGTAGTGGCACGGGTTTAAAAAAAAAAAATTGGAAGGAATGCGACTATTACTTTTAGATTGAGTTGAGAGAAGACTTGACTTACGCTGAAGAACCAGTGGGAATTCTGACTAGAGAGTTGAGACAGCTGAGAAGCAGGACGATTCCATTGGTAAAAAACCTATGGGGTAAACACTCGAAAGCGAAAGCTACTTGGGAGTGTGAGGATGACATGAGGAATAAATATCCTCATTTGTTTCGACCATTTGGTATGTGAATTTCGAGGACGAAATTCTTTTAAGGGGGAGAGAGTTGTAACACCCCAAATTATCTTTACCCATATTTTATTTTATTATTTTTGGTGGGTGGAAAATTAAGGACTAAATTATTAAGTTTGTGGAAGTTGGAATTAAAAATGTGGTTAAGAACAAGTTTAGGGTGGCAAATGAATTTTTGCCATATAAGTATATTTTATACTTACACAACTCTTTAGTCATCATTCAGCATATATTAAAAAGAAAGAAAGATAAGAAGTGTCAGAGAAGAAAGAAGCGGACGTGAGAGAGAAAAGAAAGAAGAAAGAGGAAAATGAGGAAAATAGAGGTTTTGGTCCCGATCCGGCCGATCCGAAGTTCAAACCCAACCAAGTCTTTAAGGAAAAGCGTAGATCTCGTCGAGAGGATTATTTTGGTGGTGATTTCATCTCGGGAAACTCCTAATTTTCGTAGAAATCTCGGTAATAAACTTTTTGTGGTTTTTCTCGATTTTCCCGTTGATCCGGAACTCCGATCGACAATCCGTCAGTGGCAATAGAACCGGGAGGGGGAGACGAACTTGCGGCCACCGGTAAATTCGGATTCTGGCCGGAGCATGGCGCTCACGCGCACCTCATGTGGCGGCGCGTGAGGCCCACGCGCAGACAGAAGGGGAGGCGCGTGGACCCCACGCGCCAGGCAGAATTCTGCCGCCGACTTTCCGAGTCTCCTCCGTAATTTTCAGACCATTCCGAGTAGTAACGGACCTCCGAATCTTAATTTTCGTTGAGTTTGCGAGAGCGACCGAACCACGTTTCTTGCATATTCTTTCGTCTATTCTAGTTAGGATTATGTTCCTTATAGTAAATTTTTTTGTCTTTTAGGTGATCGTGATACCGTAAGCAGGGACGGTCCTGCTGCCTAGTTCCTTTATCTGTAGTAAGCCCACCATGTGCGTGGATAAGCCTGTAACATTGATGTTTTCAAAAGTATATAGTATGTATGTTTTCTTAAATGAATTTTTAAGGTAATGCATTAAATGATTTTGTTTTTAGAAAGATTATATTTTTGTTATAAGGTATGGATCGAATATTGATTATGTTGAAATCATGTGTTTGCGATATATGAGAAACTTGCATGATTTGAGATATATGAGCATGGATTTTGGAAATGATTTTTATGTTAGGATGCACCCCGTGTACATATATGTGCCAGATTATTTGCCGTGAGATGAGGTCTCATGTTGCCAGTTTTGCTCCGGATGCCAGTTATTGCCGTGGGGATGTCCCATGTTGCCAGCTTTGCGGTATTGTCACGAGAGTGTGCATATAGATGAATAAACAGCTTTATTATTCAGAGTATTCTTGAGCAGTATGAGTTTTATGAGAAATGAGATTTATGATTTCAAGTAAATGTTGAATTTATTGATTTACAGCTTTATGTACTTATTTATAGTATGAAATACTTATTCGATCCACCTTGTTACTTGTTTATCCACGACACTAAGCTGTGATCCATTGCACTAAGCGTGAGCTTACCCCTTTCCTTAACATTTCAGGTTTAGCAGATTAGTAGGTCATCATTTCCTTCTGCTGTTTCGTCATCATTTCCTGCCAATAGAGAAAGGTTGTGCCAACAATAGAATGTCATTGTTATGTTTTTCTTGGAAGAATTTGTTATTTGGTTATAGGCATTTGAGCCTCTATTTGATACTGAGGATGTTGTATTTTCTTTTTGGATATTCCTTTGAGATGGATCATGGAGATCCTATGTTGTGATGATATTTTCAGTTTAGATTTTTCCTTGTATTTGGAGGATTAGTCCATATTACAGGGGAAACTCTGCCAGTTTCTAGTCTCTGTCTCACCCCTACCCTACCTAAGGGGACAGGTGTGACAGCCTAAATGTGGCAAACAGGATTGCGGAAGCGTGACTGTCGTTTGGATAAAGCAGACATGAAGGAATTGAAGAATGAGCAAGGCTCTGACTTCAAATATGTTTGTCAAAATTATGTTCACTACTAGTATTAAAGTTGGATTTTAGATGCTTAGTTTGGTACATAAATATATACTGATGTTCAGAATCTGTTTTGAACAAGATACTGACATCAATAGAGATTTATCTGTGGATTGGAAACGGGATGAAAGTCGATGTTTTAACCGTAGATATCTAAGTTTAGGAACTACCTTCGGGTGTGTACCTAAATTTGGAAATTGTTATAATGTAACTAGTTTGACTAGATACATTATCTCTATATCAGTGTATAACCCGCTGCGGGTGAACCTTTATATTCTAGAACACTAAAGTGTTTTATTATATAAAGATGATATTGAGATAAACACATTAGATGTGAATAACAGAATTTATATTTTGAATATAAATAAATCTCGAATATATAATATGACTAATAAATAGCTCAACTGATTTGATCAGAAGAGACTAATTGTGGCATTGTTGTCTTGGACACTATCAAACAAGACTCGTATATCCACACTTTCGAAGAGTGGGTACTTGGACTAATTTGATTCCATTCAAATAAAGTCTACGAATCTAGTTTATTGGGCAAAGTGCCTAAAACACCTTTACTTGGTAAAAGTGTAAATGCCACCGATCTGTTAGCCCTAGTTCATAGTGAAGCAAGTGGGCCCATGTCTAGCTAGGCTAGATGTGGAGATGAATATTTCCTGACCTTTACGAATGTGGCATCGCGTTATGGTTATGTGTTTCTTTTGAAGAACACAAATCGGAAACTTTTAAAGTTTCGACACGAAATAGACGAACAGATCGGCTGAAGTATTAAACCGTCACGGTAAGATCGTAATGGAAAATACTTAGGCAATAAGTTTCTAATATACTTGAAAGCGTATAATATTCTTTCAAAGAGGACTCCTCCCGGAATACGTCATTCTGACGGTGTGTCCGAACAGGATAAACCGAATCTTGTTGGACATGATAAGGTTAATCATGAGTCGCTCTGAGCTACCATTTCCTTCAACGAATATGCATAAACAGTGCAAGAACTTATTTTGAATAAGGTTCCATTAAAATCTGTTTGACAGATATCATATTATATATGAACGGGAAAGAAACCGGGTTTCTCATTCCTGAAAATTTGGGTATGCTAGACATACGTTTGGATGATACCAAACTAAAACCCGAATTGGATAAGTGTCAATTGTAGGTTATCCTAGGGATACCATAAGTATTGTACTTATACAACTCACGAGAGAACAATTAGATTGTTGCTCACCATGTGGTTTTCCTGAGAGGGATACCGATATGCAGTGGTAAGTGGGAGGATAGTAAAACTCGATGAAAATCAGAGTAATATTATTCCAAGGCACCGATCCTTAATGGAACACAAATAGTTCATCAAGGATGAAACTATACCATTAATCTTCGAATACACAAGAACCGCGTAAGTCGGAGAGAGTCAGAAAACAACCTGGGGTATGGTTTCTGATCTCACCTCGTAAAGATGTTAATCTTTTGAGGTATACCAACTGACTACGTATGAGGAAGTGATACAAGGTATCGACTCCCTATTATGACAAAGTGTCATGATATCCGAATTGGATTCCATGTACATCAACAAGTTTGGATACTAGTTGATGTACCGCAAGGCATTGTGCCTATTGGTACTTTATAAGTCTTCAAGGAAGACGTACATGGATGGCAACATACCAACGTATAAAGCTAGGCTTTTAGCGAAAAGATATCATTATCAACATTGTGTTGATTACGATTCAACCTTTTACCTGTTGCCACGGTAAATCCATTTGGATAATGCTTGCTAACGCTGCATATTTCATTTATGAAATGTGGTAGTTTTACTGGAAAATTGCTTTCCTGAAAAGGAAACCTTTAGGAGGATGTTTACAACATCCTGACGGTTTTGTCGTACAATAACTAGCAACAAGGTATGTGGGTTGTTCGATCCATGTTTGGATTGAAGCAAGCATTAGGTTCTTGGAATTATCGTTTTGATGTAATCATAATAGTTTATGATTTAATTCAAAACAAATGATTCTTGTGTATATAAGAGGGCTAGTGGGAGCGCACTGATAGTGGTTTTCCTATATAAATAATGATAATATGTCATTTCTTGGAAATGATATTCCCATATAAACTATCAGTGAAAGCTTGGCTTTCGAGAAAACTCTCCGAGAACTCGTACATTGAAAAATGTACGCGACCTGGTGTCTCATATGCTTTGAGCATATGGATTCACAGACAGGCCAATCCAAGTGATAGTCACTGGATTGATGTTAAGAACATCCGTTAGTATCTTAGAGTTCTAAGGATGTTGTCTTAATCTGTGGAGATGGAGAACTTGAAGTGACTGGGATCACTACTGCAAGTTTCCTAAACCGATAAGACGACTACAAGTCGCAAACGGTACTATACAGTTTGAATAACGGCACAGTGAGCTGGAAATCTTCCAAGCAAGATATTGTTACCGTATAAACAACAAATACGGGTTATTGCTGCAGCTGAGGCGGCAATAGAAGCCTTCTGGGTCGATAAACAAATCTAATTAGATTAGATATAATTATGTTAGCAGCTAAGCTAGGCTTGAGCACAGGCTAAAGAATTAATGGTCTCATCAACGATCCAGATACATATTTCGATATTCATCTGATTCGTTCGGATCATACATCGTGGTGATGTGATGATCGTATAAATCGCATCAGATGATAATCATGCAAATCCGCTGACGAAAGCTTTTTCTCAGCAATTTGAGCCAACCGTACATAGTTCGGGTGTCAGGCACTCAAGTGACTGGCTATAGGCCAAGTGGGAGATTGTTGGACAATTATGACCCATAGCGTCACTATTTGTACAGATCATGGTGTTGTTGTACAAATTAACTATGTGACAAAGAAGATTGCTCTCTTATCATTTGTGATTAGATCACCTAGATGTATAAATGATGAGAGGTCCCTATGATTTGTTCCTGGACGGAGAATGATATGAGACAGTATCAGTCCACGTAAGGATAAATCATTAAATATTCCTAGTCAGAGTATTATCGAGATTGGACATCGATAAATACGTAAAAGACTAGTATTACACTTGTGCGCGTTGTGAGGGCACAACGACATAGTTCTCATATATTTGGGTATAGAATACTCATGCAAGTGTTATAGGAGGTTGTGTTTCACCGATGGTACGGGAAACAACTTCGCTCTGGATAGACCCCCTCGGAATTCCATTGGTAGTATGACTATATGTCTATGGAAGTCCGAAATCAGGGTAGGTGTATTTGGTCTTAACCTGAGACTTGCACCGCTAATACTTGCGACAATCAATATACTTTGGTTGCGGTCGTCCAGGGCTTTAACAGGTTATGTGTACGCCAATGCTGGGTATATTGAGAATCATAGTGTGTTGGGTGTGATGTCAAGACGGAAGTCTCACTTCAGTCATATGGAGATGATGGTCACATAGGATATGGTAATAGCACTCTTAAATGCTGCAGCTATCGGGATAAAATGACAAGGTCAGGTTTATCCGATTATAGAGACTAGTCACCAGACATCCGACATGTGCTTCGTACGGGGCAGACACAATTCCAGCCCCAGGCCTAGCACGCGATCATCCGATACTGGACAGAAATATGCAATACTACGTATACTACGCCTGATATAGATCCTTTATTCCTGTAAGGATATTTCCGGAGAATTGGGAAGGCATGGCGCTTTGCTAAAGGCCAACATTGTCTTGTAAATCGGTATAAACGTAGTACGAGGTACTTACATGTTCGGATAGTCTGACGACTGAATTTACTGCCAACATATCCGGGGATCTCATGGGTCGCTTCTCAAAGATTCACCGATGACGTATGACTCGCACTCTAAATTAATCTGGGATTAATTAGATGAGAGAGAAAATTAATCTGGGATTAATTGCAGAGATATTTTTATCTGGGATAAAATATCATTTAAAGAGAGATAGCGATTAATTTGGAATTAATCGAGAAATTAATATATTTGATATATTAAACAAAATTGGATTTCGACGCGGAATTAAAATTAGATTTTAATTCGGGCGAACGAATTAATTAGAATTAATTCGTTAGCGACGTGAATAGTGATTTCGCTAGGCGTAATCATTTAATTACGACGCAACGGAAAATTCGTTAATTTGGAATTAGCGAACCCGAGCCCGAGATTATTTGTGAGCGCATTCGTATTTCGAATTCGAATGCGGCACGCAAGTCAAATCAAGCGTCAAATCGCTAGTCGCATCAAGCATCAAATCATTAGTCACTTTGAGTGATGTGATTTGACAACTTGATGGATTGAGTGATGGAAGTAGTTGGAGCTTTTAATGTTTGACTTTTGAAAGCCAAATTTAAATGAAATGAATTTGAAATTCAAATTAGTGTATAAGATACACAAATTCACAAAACCAACACACTCTCATCTCTTCCTCACCTCTCTCTCCTTCATGCTCTTGGGTCATTATTTTCTGTTTTTCTGGTTTTGAAACCGTAAGCAGTAAAGGGAAGCTAGAGTGGATTTTGTGGCAAAATCACAAGTTCTAGCACACTTACGAGATATGCGAAGGTGATAGGGAAGTCCACCCATGAGCCGGGAACCATTCGATGAAGCTTGGAACTTGACGAAGGACCAAAATGGAGGCCAAACCAGTGAGCACTCACAGCTCACTGCCGAATGCAGTCCTAGTGAGCAGAAATGGATTTTGTTGCTTCCGCGTCGCTCAACCGCTCGATGTAAGTATTCCGCAACTTCTCGATTGTTATTCACACATGATTTCATGCTTATTATTGATCTTGGGACCTTAATAGAAACCAACAGTTGTCACCCTACAAAACTAACAAACTGGTTTTGTGTGAGCTAGAAGCTTAGTAAGTAAACCATGCTCGATACAAGCATACAATTCAAACATATTCAGATATCTTTCATATACACATACCTATGCAATTTCAGAAAACTTAGCTTATATTAATTCTCAGATCTTTTTACTTACCAGACATACATACCTGAAAACGCTTCCAACATTAACACTTCATATACATTTATATCCAAATATA
>SKCR01027337.1:0-50239 GCA_019454045.1 Zanthoxylum bungeanum | reverse complement strand
GGAGGAATCGTCTTTTCTCTTATTCATTTTGTCTTCTTCCCACCTGATTTCAATTTGGGCTCGCGCCAAGGCTTGGTCCATTATGTAGCATCGAAATTTTGTGAGTTTTTTGTAGAGTCCACTTTCAGAGAGTAGTCCATTCCTGAAAGCTTCTACTGCAGTAGGTTGATGGATATCTGGGATTGTGATCCTTTCTTTGTTGAAGCGAGCCACGTAACTGAAAGTACCTACAAACACTAGCGACAAACAATCTCTATACCCAAGAGGGGGGGTGAATTGGGTTATCGCTATAAATGCGGAATTATAAAATCTTTGCCGTTTTTAATCTCTTATTACCAAGTGGGAGTTTTAGGCAATTTTCTCTATTCCAATTAATAGCCTATATGCAAGTTTCTAATCAATATTATAAATGTAATCAAACTTGCAAATAAGTAAAAGTTAAGGGAAAGAGAAATACGACACCGCGATTTATAGTGGTTCGGCCAAACGTGCCTACGTCCACTCCCCCAAGCCTCGCTTGAAGATTTCCACTAGAATCGAGTTTTCCGTGGTTCACTCGTAACCAAGAGTTTTCCGCCAAGGCGCACTCCAAACCTTTTACAAGATTGAGTTTTCTACGTAGGTGCACTCACAACCTTTACAAATTACCCAAACGATGGGATTTCGCAAATCACAAGTGTTTTTGATAAAGAAGAATTAAAACACACTTGGGCACTCACAAATAATAAGAAGATTGTGTGAGAGCAAACCCAAGTGATCTAAGCTCACTAAATGATATGGAAGATGTGTGTGTGAGCTTGGATGAGTGTTTATGAATATGAAGGTGTATATCACTCTTTGTTTGCCTTAGAGAATGTATATGAAGGTTTTCTAGATCTCTAATCAAAGGCAAATGAGTTGAGGTTCTATTTATAACAAAATGCAAAGTTTTCCCCAACTTATAGCGAGACCGGCGAGGGGACCGGCATGGGTTGCAATGTCTCCCAACGGCTATATAACGTTCGAAAAACTAGCCGTTAGACCGGCGAGCAAACCGGTGAGGAGACCGGCGAGGAGCTCCCTGGTTCCAGAGAGCATGTTTTTCTCAGCCAAAACCGGCATGGAGACCGGTGAGAAAACCGGCATGGAGCTCCCTGGCTTCAGCTCCCTGGTTTCAGTTCTGATGACCAGTCAAGACTGACGACACTTGGTATTTTGGCCATAAATCTCTCTAGAAAATTCCAAATCATGATTCGTAAATTTCTACATAAACTAGACACATAGATCTAGCTTCTGTAAAACATTCAGCTCCAAAAAATTAATATGAATTTTATGGAATTTTTCTAATGTGACATGTATGCAGAAAACGCACATCCGAACATGTTGTAGTAAAATGGCTCTAGAAAAGGTTCTATACATCAGAATTGTGTTCCGTTTGAACCGTAGCAAACTAGAGACACATATCTATCTAATGGTATATCATTTGAAGTTTAATTCAACCGTTTGA
Source organism: Zanthoxylum bungeanum (assembly GCA_019454045.1). Lineage (NCBI taxonomy): Eukaryota > Viridiplantae > Streptophyta > Magnoliopsida > Sapindales > Rutaceae > Zanthoxylum > Zanthoxylum bungeanum. The sequence goes on along the minus strand of SKCR01027337.1, from coordinate 48,753 downwards.
TAGTTTTTAGAAGATCATTTACCGATGCACTTGTGCATTAAGTTCATTTTGGTGCAAATAAAATGCAAATGATTCATTTAGCATTCTAAGCCATTTTAAATGCAAGTGATGCAAAATGTATGATTCCTAAGAGCTTTAGATCACTTGAGTAAACTCACTTACAATAAAATTTAGCTCTTAATCATTATCTTCGATTTGCCGCTAGTCTTTACATTCTCGCTCTTCACCCCATATGCTTCAACACTTTTTGTATTGCTTCGTGTTCGTACGTCGAAGACTTCTTTCATGTTGACGTCATCAAAATCTATTTATGCGACCAAGTCGCCAACAATCTCCCCCTTTTTGATGATGGCAACCCCTTAAAACTTGTTGATACTTGTGAGCTTCTTGGAGTCCAAATTTGACAATTTTGCTCCCCCTCAACATAAGCTCCCCCTCAATGTGTGATTGTCTTTAATATAGCTCTATAACAACTTGACAAACACATTAGTACATTTACTCCCCCTTAAACCAAGGGTGAGGGTAAAACAAGTTTTAACCTCATTTCTAATGATTTCTCCCCCTTTGACATTATCAAAAAGTGGAGAAGCAAAATTTAAATCTAAATGAGATACCAAATATATATGTGCTATAAAAACGATACCAAAGTTAAAAAATATGCACATTTTGGCATTTCCCCCTTTTTGCCATAAGATGTAAAAATCATGTATAATGCAATTTTCAAAAGATTATGTACTATGATACCAATTAACAATTTATATTACTGAAACCATTTGAATATCATAACATTTTAAGCATTGTTTCTCCCTAATTTGTGATATCAAATAAAATAAGTCATTATATATCATGATACCAATTAAAATCAATTACTTCAATCCATTTTAATGATTGTCTTCTTATGAATATCTTACCAATTACTTAAACAATCAAAATTCATGCTTTTCATGATTATTCAATTATGTTACATGGCAAATTCATTTTTAATGCAAAATTAATCAAATGATCACATATATGAGTTTTGACTCAATGAATTCAATGTGATACCAATTGAAATAGGATAGGGGTTTAAATATATGATTAAGGAACTTAGTGATATCAAATGGAAATCGATACCAATAGAAGTTTGAATACATTGCCTAATCACTTTGTATGCTTTAAAAAATATTTTAGCCAAAGTGAAATATGCATACATATAGAAATTGGAGGAAACGGTACCAATGTTTCCGTGAATACGGAGTTTACCTTTACCGTTGCGAATCCTCATCTCTTTGAGCTTTTGGGATCAATTTTGCAATTTCTCTTCAAAGTTCCATTCCCAAAGCTCCCCCTACAAATTTTTCAATTATACTTTGGTACCCAAACTTTCTTGGGTCCATTGGGGTTAGTTTTGATTCCTAGAGGAATCCATGCATTTTTAATCACATTCTTATACATGCATTCGAAAATTTTATGTCCATTTTCATTGCAAGCATGACATGTGACATTTTCATTTATAACATTCTTAGCATGAGAATCAGAAGCCTTAACAAAATAATTTCTCAAAAATTTTCTTTTAATATAAGGCCTATATCTTAATCCTTCTCTTTTAAATGCACATTTTTGGGATCCAATAAGCATTTTAAAATTTTTATGTCCCAATGTGAATTTGCTAAGTATGTTTTGCAAATCTACAATCTTAGTATTTAATAAGACATTTTCATTCAATATAGATTCGCAATCGCATGTCTTAGAGCTAGATGGCATATTTGATATGACATTTTCAAGTTCTAGCTTTTTAATCTTTAAACATGCATTTTCATCATTCAAGCATGCAATTTCTTTTTCATGTTTAGCCTTTAAGCATATCACATCATTATCTAAAACATGAATTTTATCCATACTAGTTGCATGTTCAATTTTAAGTGTAGCATGCTCATTTTTGACCAATTTTAATTTCTTTTTAAGCATATCACATAATTCTTTTAAACCATTAAAAGCATCAAGTAATTCAGAATTGTGTACCTCTTCTTCTTCGCTTTCTTCTTCAATTTCAAATCGGATGTCTTCATCCGTGATAGCCATAAATGCTATTGATTTGTCTTTGACTTCAACTTCTTCCTCCTCGGATGAGCTTGAATCGCTATCGCTCCAAGTTGAAGTTGCTTTCATTGCCTTTTTCTTTGATTTTCCTTTCATTTTCCTCAATGGGCAATCGGTAGCTATGTGACCCGGTTTGTTGCATTCATAACACACAATTTTCTTGTTCTTCCGCGGCCATTTTTCTTCTTTGGCCTTTGATTTTCCCTTGAGTTTTGCGGATTTGAGAAGCTCTTTTACTTTATTGGTGATGCTTGCCAATTCATCATCACTATCGTCTTCTTCACTTGAGCTTGACTCGTCTCTTTTTCTTGCTTTTAAGGCCAATGACTTTCTTGTCCTTTTCTCATCTTCCTCCTTTTTATCCATTTTGATCTCCATTTCATACTCAAGCAATTTTCCGACCAAATCATCCATCTTCAAAGTGTTTATGTCGTTTGCTTCTTTAATGGAGGAGGTGTAGCTTCTAAACTCTTTCGGGAGAGATCTCAAAATTTTCTTCACTTGATCCGATGTCCCGATGACTTTTCCCAATGCTCCCAAATGATTGATGATGACCGTAAACCTAGAAATCATGTGATTAATTTCTTCCCCGGATTCCATCTTGAAATTGTCCAATTCGCACATGAACCGGTTGATCTTCGATTCCTTCACTTGACTTGTGCCATCATTGACCATTTCCAAAGACTTCCATAAATCATATGCATTTTCACATTCCGGAAGCTTGCTAACTTGATCCCGATCAATGGCACATAGGAGTTGGTTGAGTGCCTTAGCATTTTGTGAGGCTAGTTTCACGTCCTCACTATCCCATTCTAAACTCGGTTTTGGAATATCAACCCCGTTGCTATCCTTCTTTGTTGGCCCTTTTACACCTCGTGTGATAACCAAATAGGATGGCGGATCATTGGCTAGGAGATAAGTCAGCATTCTTGACTTCCAATAGTTGTAGTCGGTTCCGGTGTAAAACGGAGGTCTAGTTGTTGAATATCCCTCGGCAAAATTTGACGATTTGCTTGTAGAGGCCATGATCTATTCTCGGACGGTTAAGTCTTGTAGAGAATACCTCGCTCTGATACCAACTGAAAGTACCTACAAGCACTAGCGACAAACAATCTCTATACCCAAGAGGGGGGTGAATTGGGTTATCGCTATAAATGCGGAATTATAAAATCTTTGCCGATTTTAAGCTCTTATTACCAAGTGGGAGTTTTAGGCAATTTTCTCTATTCCAATTAATAGCCTATATGCAAGTTTCTAATCAATATTATAAATGTAATCAAACTTGCAAATAAGTAAAAGTTAAGGGAAAGAGAAATACGACACCGCGATTTATAGTGGTTCGGCCAAACGTGCCTACGTCCACTCCCCCAAGCCTCGCTTGAAGATTTCCACTAGAATCGAGTTTTCCGTGGTTCACTCGTAACCAAGAGTTTTCCGCCAAGGCGCACTCCAAACCTTTTACAAGATTGAGTTTTCTACGTAGGTGCACTCACAACCTTTACAAATTACCCAAACGATGGGATTTCGCAAATCACAAGTGTTTTTGATAAAGAAGAATTAAAACACACTTGGGCACTCACAAATAATAAGAAGATTGTGTGAGAGCAAACCCAAGTGATCTAAGCTCACTAAATGATATGGAAGATGTGTGTGTGAGCTTGGATGAGTGTTTATGAATATGAAGGTGTATATCACTCTTTGTTTGCCTTAGAGAATGTATATGAAGGTTTTCTAGATCTCTAATCTAAGGCAAAGGAGTTGAGGTTCTATTTATAACAAAATGCAAAGTTTTCCCCAACTTATAGCGAGACCGGCGAGCAAACCGGCGAGGGGACCGGCATGGGTTGCAATGTCTCCCAACGGCTATATAACGTTCGAAAAACTAGCCGTTAGACCGGCGAGCAAACCGGCGAGGAGCTCCCTGGTTCCAGAGAGCATGCTTTTCTCAGCCAAAACCGGCATGGAGACCGGCGAGAAAACCGGCATGGAGCTCCCTGGTTTCAGCTCCCTGGTTTCAGTTCTGATGACCAGTCAAGACTGACGACACTTGGTCGTTTGGCCATAACTCTCTCTAGAAAATTCCAAATCATGATTCGTAAATTTCTACATAAACTAGACACATAGATCTAGCGTCTGTAAAAAATTCAGCTCCAAAAAATTAATATGAATTTTATGGAATTTTTCTAATGTGACATGTATGCAGAAAACGCACATCCGAACATGTTGTAGTAAAATGGCTCTAGAAAAGGTTCTATACATCAGAATTGTGTTCCGTTTGAACCGTAGCAAACTAGAGACACATATCTATCTAATGGTATATCATTTGAAGTTTAATTCAACTGTTTGATAGTTTTTAGAAGATCATTTACCGATGCACTTGTGCATTAAGTTCATTTTGGTGCAAATAAAATGCAAATGATTCATTTAGCATTCTAAGCCATTTTAAATGCAAGTGATGCAAAATGTATGATTCCTAAGAGCTTTAGATCACTTGAGTAAACTCACTTACAATAAAATTTAGCTCTTAATCATTATCTTCGATTTGCCGCTAGTCTTTACATTCTCGCTCTTCACCCCATATGCTTCAACACTTTTTGTATTGCTTCGTGTTCGTACGTCGAAGACTTCTTTCATGTTGACGTCATCAAAATCTATTTATGCGACCAAGTCGCCAATAGTAACTTCGCAAGGACTCCCTCCTTCGTTGCTGGATGGCATTGAGGTCATCAATAGTTTTCTCAAGCTTGCAAGAACTTGTGAAATGATCCATAAATTTATCTGCCAGTTGTTGGTACGACTCAATGGATCTGTAAGGTAGGTTGATGAGCTATGTAAGGGTGGGGCCAGCCAACATTTCTCCAAATTCTCTGCACATTACAGCCTCTCATTGGTGAAGAGCCAAGCCAGTTGACATCATTTTGTATTTGTAGTGGATAACATGGTCGTCTGGGTCTGTGGTTCCATCATATAACTTCATATCAGGTGGACTGAATTTCCGTGGCAGTTCGACAGATGTGATGATCTCCAAGAAGAGAGTGTCTGAAATAGTTCCTGCCTCATTTTTTTATTGGTAGTCTCACTCCTGGTAGACTGGACATAACTGCTTCTTTGAATTCTATCATTTCTCTTCTTATAGTAGTTGCAACTTGCTGTGCTTGGTCGATTGGGGTATCGTCACTTGGTGGATTGTTATCTGCTGCTTCGTTAAATGCTCTCATGAGGTTAGATGGGATTGCAGGATTGCTGGGTTGATCTGGAGTGTCACGAAGTTGAGATGTGGATGAAATTAACTCCAACTGTTTTTGAAGGTTTATGTTGGAGTTTTGCATGGTCAAGTTTTCTTCCTCCAAAGCTTGCAATCTTTCTTGGAGCATGGCTAGTTGTGATGCTACTGGATCTAGTGTCTGCTCATTGCTAGAAGCCATGAGTGATCGTGTTTCAGAAATTGTAGAGTGAGAGATCTTCGCCTGCAATGAATCGCTAAGGCCCCACGGTGGGCGCCAAATTGTGGATGCTAGATTTCGCCTGAGGTCCACAATCGAGAATTTTTTGGTTGGGGGCACTAGCGATCCTGCAAAATAAATGTAGTGTGAGCGGGGAGTATATTACCCACCGGTGTGGAGGGTGCCGAGGGCACTCCGACGCTCAAGTCAGTAATGAAAAATAAGTTATAAAAAGTAAAATGAGAAAGCAAGGTTTATTATTACCCTAACTTTCTTTGGGTGGCCATGAGGGCGGAGGCAGGTGTTTGGGGAATGGAAATCTTAGAGAGCTTGAGTCTGAGAGCAGAGACTTGAATGCCCTAATTCCTCGAATTGTGTTGCAATTTATAGATGAAGATGAGTGACTTTAGTAGCTGGCCTAAGTCTCACAACGTGCCCAAGCACATGATAAAAAGTTTTGAGCATGTGAGAATATGCCTTGTGTTAGGCAAAGTGGGAAAGAGTGATTGATATAATAAGAAGGATTTGTCTTCAAGCTTATGGCTTAATTGTAATCCAATAATACTAAACTCTTTGGGCTGGGTCTTTACTTTCGGGTCTTGCATACTGTTGGGTTTGAGGTGAAAAGACGATTTTGCCCATGGCCCAAATTTAGCATGTACAAAAAGTCATTCCAAATATTTAAAATATATATATATATATGGTAATTATATTTAGTACAATTACACGCATGTGATATGTTTATTTATTGGTGATATCATGTTACCCATACATCTGTTGTATTAAAAAATTACTCGACTGACTGAGTGTATTAACCTACTTGTGAAAAGAAAAATCTTCTTATAAAAATAAAGAATTGGCTTTAATAAGTTATTAATTAAAAAAAAAATGTTTAACAATCAAACTTTTGTTTTGAAATGAGGGTGTCTTCTTATAAAAATAAAGAATTGGCTTTAATAAGTTATTAATTAAAAAAAAAATGTTTAACAATCAAACTTTTGTTTTGGAATGAGGGTGTTTCCCTTGCACTTTCCAGGATTCCACAACACAGCCTGGAAATGTCGCAGCAAGCCCGTGTCCGCGTGGGCACATTTAAATCAAACCTATAGAATTTTGGTGCCAAAATACCTAACTGTCCCGCCCCCCACTCTTTATTTTATTCTCAACCAAAAATCGTTGTTGAATTTCTCATTCAGAGTACCCCATCTGTATTTTCAACTTTCAAACCTTCAACGTCAAGTATCATATTGAAATCCAAGAAAACTTTCTAAGGCACTCATGTTTTTCTTTTAATTTTTTTGTTTTTTGGGTAGGATAATGAGATTTCATTAATAAAACATCACAATGATGTATATATGTGAACATTTCGATTTGATTACAAACTTAGGAAATCTCAAGATTCGAACCTAGTTATGATAAAACCTAACAACATAAAATCTTATATCGCGCATCCCCCAAAACTGTTCGGATCAAAAATTATATTCACACCGAAATCTTCTAAATGAGCTGGAGGATTTTACGAACTGACCTGAATGTCCCACATATGCTAGTGTTGGTGAATACGGAGTCCGGAACGGTTATAGAAAATACGCAATATATAGAAGATAAACTTTTACAACAGTCCATATACAATCTATTACAAGAAAAATAAGTCTATAAAGAAGTTCCAAAACCCAGTCTTCACTTCCAAAGTTAGATCTATCATATTTCTCGCACATATCTTTTATAGGCTGATAAAAGATAACTTTATTCTTGCAAAACAGAAATAAAAGTCTAACACAAGGTTGAAAAACTACCACCACAATTAGATGGAGTCACAGATCCAAAGACACTTTATTCCTCCAGAGGTAAAAGGCAGCAGCGCAAACTGAAAAAACACAAAACACAACATAAAAACTAAACTATAAGAACACAGTAAAAGAAGGCAAAGGAAAGAAACAACCAAACCAAAGTATGATAAGAATAAGAAAAGGAAGAAAAGAAACGGAAAATGGAGAAACAATCATAGAAGAAAGAGGAAGATGGTGGGATTGTTGTGTATGTGTGGGGCGACGGGGTGTTAGGAGAGGAAGGGTGGCTTGCTGTCGACCACAACAGCTAAAAACAATGAAGTTTAGTAGGATTTTTACTTTTAGGTTGGGAGCACTTTTTTCCACCAAATTATGAAACGATATTCTATTCATTGCTTTTCTTTTAATTATAAAAATAAGGGGTTTTGCTCTAATATTTTACTAGAGGGTTTTTCTATTAGTTTTATCAAATACTGAGGGGTTTCGCTCACTTTCTCTATCTTTGGTGTTATAATTGTAATAGTAAAAACACTTTTTTATTTTTTATTTTTTTACCGTTACATCTTTATTATCAATAGTAAAGTTTAATTTTTACATCATTATTTTTTTTCTTTGGTAGGACGAATTCTACATATTAAAAAAAATCACATTTATGCTTCAATAGTAAAGTTTTAACATTAAGATTATAACGTCATGAGTTAATGGATAGTTAACAAGAATTAGAGAGTTAAGCAGTAAAAATGAAAAAGATTAATGACTTAAGGGTCATTCTCCCTAATTTAAATATTAGTTATATATTGTCTGGCTTGCGGTGCAGTTATCAAAATAAGTTTAAGGGTCAGGGGGTTACTTGAAAATTAATTGAGAAGGGTAAAGTTGTCACATGATTGAGAAAAAAAAATCATAACTCCTATCTAGATTTTTTTTTTTTTAAAACATTACAAAAAAAAAACAAAAATTATTCATTTATGATGAAAAAGGTTAAATAATTATAAGGTTTGAGGGAAAATTAAAGTCTCTAAAAAAGAAAATTAATAATAAGAAAAAAAAATTTTTTAAAAAAATGTGTCTTTTTTTGCAAATCGAGCTTTTTTCAAAAATTGAAAATCGACAATTAATATCAACATAAAATCAATGATTTTAGAAAACCAACCTAATCGATGATTTCTATCAAATTGGATTGATCCTTTGACGAGAAATCACTGATTAATCAGCGATTAATCACGCCTAAAATACTCTGATTTCTAATGATGTATCACCCTTTAATATCTTTAATGACATATTATAGGTACACCACTTGAATACAAATTTTATTATTCAAAATTGTATGTGCATGTAGACTTTTTGTGGATATGATTTTTACATGAACAAATGTCAAATACAAGTTATCATTTTAGGAAAAAAAATAAAAAATAAACACTAATATTATATCTACATATAGACTTTTTTTTTGTGATATGATGATGAGACTAGAGAGTTTGAATTTGATTAAGGATATAATTTTCTTTCACATTAGAATTCAATTTAAGTAAATAATGAATGTATTTTATATGTATTAAGAAAAAGTAAATCAACCCCAATGGGTTGCCAGTGATTGAGTGGTTTGCTCCCTCTCAGGTTCAAGGTTCGAATCTCACTAGATGCATTTCCTTGGGGTCATACCCCCTGGTGTGAAAAGCCAACGACTTATCCTGAAATTTCTGAGGGCACGGGACACAGGTCCTGGGGATTAGTCGAGGTGCGCGAAAGCTGGCCCGGACACCCCGGTTATCCAAAAAAAAAAAAAAAAGTAAATCAATTTTTGCTAGAAAAATAGTAAAAACTTTACTGGAAGGAAACTTATTAAAGATTAAAGTTTGAATGGTCAAACTGCAGTTTTTGGTCACATTTCTATTGAAAATTATGATATAATTCCACTTATCTAAAATAAATTAAATATAATTCTTAGAAGAATGTCAAACTTAGGCAAAAGTTTACCAAACTTGGCGGCTACATATTCATTATAAATACTACAAACCTCTCTCACTTCATGCATATTCAACCAAAACATTTTCTATAGCTTTTAATTCATATTGAATTATTTTCTCCATTTTTCCCAGACAAATTAATGGCTCTTTCTCTCAAATCCCCAATGTTCCTTTTAGCAACTCTATGTTTAATGCAAGCTTTTGCAGAGGGCGCTGCAACATGTAGCGATTGTTTCATTCAATCCCGAGCATCTCACTACCCAAATTCTAGTGATCAAGGAACAGATGGTAAACAATACTCTGAGTTTATATTTTGTTATCATACCTACATATGTTCTTCCTAAACCCCACAATGGCAGAAACTTTCATTTTTATATTTTTTTTACGGTTACTAAAAGAAGGCATAAGTATATATCATTTATATATATTGTTTACTGAGCTGCATGCAGGAGGTGCTTGTGGGTTTGGTTCTTTTGGAGCAACAATTAATGGAGGAGATGTATCAGCTGCATCTAATCTCTATCGTAATGGTCTTGGCTGTGGTGCTTGCTACCAGGTACATATGGAAAGAATTAATAATGATACGTGTACTCTTTTCGGAGAATCGAAATTTTGTTTCTCTGTGTAAAAAAAAAAAAAAAATTAATAAAATTTGGGTTCTCCGAAAATACTCATGGAGTTCTTATAGCATTGTTGATATCAAAATCCAATCACAAATTTCCAAGTTCAAAAATACTAATGAATTTCTAATTGAAAATAACAAATGTATATATATATAGGTAAGGTGCAGGAACAGCTACTATTGCTCGGACAAAGGAGTAACAGTAGTGATTACGGATTCAGGGACGGGTCACAATACCGACTTTATTCTGAGCCAACGTGCCTATGCCCGGATGGCCCAAACAACAAATGCTGCAGCATTTCTATTAGCACTCGGAGTTGTTAATATTGAATATAGACGGCAAGAATCCATCCAAATTTGCTTTCATACATATATATATATATATATATATACACACACAAAAAGAGAGAGGAGAGATCGATAAAACAATTATATATTATCTCGTCTTTTTTAGTCCATTAGATGTTATGATATTAAGATTATTTATATACAATCGGTTATATATATATTATATAAAGCATAGCTTGGCAGCAAAACAGCTAATTATGATAGTTTAAGCTAACTGATATATAATTAGTGGGGCACTTAATCATTTGTGTTTGTGCATGCAACAGTGTATCGTGCAGCTACCCAAACAAAAATATAACCATAAAGATCGATGAGAACAGCAACTACCCTCATTATTTGGCCTTTGTCATATGGTATCAACAAGGCAAAAAGGATATCACCGCTGTCCAGCTTTGTGAGGTAATTATTCAAAAAATACTGTCCTTTTAATTATTTAAAATAAAAACCTCACGCCTATCACAATAGTACTATCCGTTTCATCAAAAGGTTCGAACCCTGAAAACTAACGGGCTTTTTTTTTTTTATATTGATGATATTAATAATGATTAGTTTTGTTCCATATATTGCAGACTGGGAACTCTGTGTGTAAGCTTTTGGATAGGAGTCATGGAGCTGTGTGGACGACGACATCGCCGCCGAGCGGCCCGTTGTCTCTGAGGATGCTGTTTAGTGATGAGAATGGAGAAGATGAGTCGTGGGTTGTTCCTGTTAATAACATTCCACAAGACTGGAAAGCCGGAGAAACTTATGATACCGGTTCTCAAGTCAATTGATCAATTATAATGTAATAATAATGACCGGCTTAATTTTTGTTTCTCTAAAATAAATTCCATTATTATATATATTCTTATCTATGATGGATGTTGTGTTTATTTTTTAATTAAAACTTTCCTTTAGTTTTTTAAGTGAAGGGGTGTAAGCATTTGATTTGAAAATTTCATGTAATCATTTTGCACTTGTTGAGTAATAATAGTCCAAATTGTCTACTTTCTCTCGTCATATTTCAAATATCTCCGATACCCGGTTGCCGTTATTTCATCTTTGTTAAAATTAAAATGTCACATTTTCAGTTATATTACCATTTTTGCCTTGAATAATACGATTGATTTGATGGACTACTTGTAAAGGATTAGGATCCACTCTCATTATTTTTCTCTTTTGTCTTTTCTAATATTTTTTGTTTTTGGAATCGTTGGAAATCTTATCATCAAATTACCCCTTTTGGATTTAAACGGAGCATGTAAAATCTCTGATTGTCTCAAACTCTTATAAGAAACATATTTCTTGGATTCGAATGCGGAACCTCAATATGAGATCCTAAACCCTACACATCAAACAACGTCCCTCGGGGACCGTCTTTTCTAATATTATCATCTAAGGTTTTTGAAAGGGATTGAAGCTTTAGAAACATATGCAATTTACGCGGTGAGAAATCGCTTTGTTGATCTCATCGAACCGATCCAATTTTGCAAAAAACTAAAATAAATAAATCACTGACTTAATAGGTCGTCAAAAATCACCGACTTTTTATCCATTGATCACTGATTTTTTATTTTTCAAAATGGTCTCTTTTGTAGAAAGACTCCTTCATCTTTTTCTCTTCCCCATTCTTTAATGATTTTATTTATCTTTCTCAGCTTTATGATTGTTTAAATTTTTTTTAATCATAAATGAATATTTTTTAGTGGTTTTTGGAGGATATTGAAAAACGAGTTTTGAATTAATTTTTTTTTAGTCTCAACCATAAGAAATGTCAACCTTACACTTTTCGATTAATTTATAATTAATCCCGAATGTCGATTTCTTATAAACAGAACATTGTTGCAATGTGGACAACCCAACAATTAGACCAGGTGGCAAAACAAATTAAGGAATTAAATTTGTTTCGAATCATAAACTAATCGAATCAAAATGAGATGAATTTATATTCAATTTGTTTGTAATATCATGATTCATTGATATATTTAATAAAACGAATATTGGTTAGCCCTAACATGATTCAATGACATAAACTACCGTAATATATTTACATTAATTCTTCATAAATATATATGTACAAAATACACAATTAATAGATTTATTAAAAATAACCAATCTAATCTAGATAATATTATTTTGCTGTGATAATTGACAATAACTGCTAAAACTTAATTGGAAAAAAAAAGACTAACAAAAGGTAAGCAATAAACAATTTTAAATGAATCGGTAAGTTTAAATTCGTATTTAAATCAAATTGAATAATTTACTAAACTAATTATTTTTGTAAATCCATAACCACTTAAATGCGACTGGAGAATGAATAAACAAATCATGTCTCAGATTACCACATGTACCAACAATTGAATAAAGCATAAATATCTAAGGATGACAATAGGTCGGGTATGATATGAGAATGTCAATATCCATGTGAGTGTCTTGGTTCACACTAGATCCGACCAAGGTTCCGGTTTGGAATCGAAACCGAACCGGATGGAACTGTAAGATTACGGTTCCATCTGATTCCGGTTCTAAAATATAATCGAACCGAAAATCATTTCGGTTCGGTTCAGGACTTGTAACCTTAAGATTAGGTTCGGTTTGAAACTGGAACCAAATCACTTTTTTTCCTCTCTTTTTTTCCAAAAAATAAAGGACTGAAGCAGAATCGAACCGATTTTTTCCGGTTATACGGTTCCAAAAAATATGGAACCGTAACCGAACCGATTTTGAACTGGTTCAGTCACGGTTCCAACTTCGTGGAACCGTGAACCGGACCGAACCGTTGATCAGATCTATTTAACAATAGGTTTTACTTATATTATAATAGGAATATCAATACTCGTTTAACTAATGAATATGTTGATACTGATTTTTGTGACTAAGGTATTTGAACAGTTCGGCAAGGGCAGAGATGGGATTTTCCCTTTTGGAGGATCAGATGTTCAGAAGGTTTGGTTTGTTCCTCAGCCAGGAAGAGAGTCCGGACTCAGTTTCCCGGATCTGGCCGACCAGAGAAAATATCATTGTACAGATCGCAGAAGCCGAAAACATCATAGTCGAGACCGACCACAGTAGACCGGTAGCTCGGTTCAGCTATGATTCACCTCATGTGATGAAATGGATGGCTCGGATATTTCGGGTCAGGTCAGCAGTATCTTTTACTGTTCGAAAGATCATATGGCCGATCTCTTGAAGACCGACGTGTGACTATGGCAGTTTGGACTTTTCCCTCTGACGTACACCACTGTTTGGGAGCTCTTTACAGGATGGCTTTATTATATGGCGTGTGGCAGTGTATAAAGCAAGGTGATGTGACAAGCCGTCAGGTGGCAGGTTTGCTTTCGGCGAAGACAGTCTCGGGGCAGAGAGCCCATCAGTCAGCCAGAGATTCTCGTGGGTGACGTCATGGAAGCATGAGAATAGTGTTGTAATTCTCTAAGTATATAAAGAGAAGTTAGTTTCATTTGTAAATGGATAGCCAAATTTGTAAACAAAAAGTGAACTACTTGTAAAAACCAAAGAAACAAACAGCTCGGTTTCCTTTAGACCCGCCCCTAAACAGGTTGGCTGAGCTCGATTTGGTAATAAAAGCAACCCCCCACTTTGTGCCCGTGGACGTAGGCTGGACTTGCTCCGCCGAACCACGTTAAACTCTCTTTGTCGATTTTGTGTTCTTTTTGTCTTTTGCTACATTTGCTTTTGGTCTCTCATAACCAAACAAATTCACGGTTGGAGGAGGACTGTCTTGGGGGAGTTATCCCGAAACTACCCCTGCAACGAAAATCACCCATCAACGGAATATAAATAATATTTATTTACCTGTCCATAACATATCAGCCACACGAATCCCCATCCCTACTGTAAATGTTGTCATCTCTATAAATATCCTCATCAGCAAATGGTTGACAAATCTACCCAACCAGCTTTAAAGTCGATGAAATTAGACTCAATTAGGCACAGCAGCGTGTGTTGGATTCGAGGGTAAATTTTTACTTGAGTAATGATACACTCACACACACTTTTACTTAAAGTTTTACTAACTCTCTCACTGTAGCTACAGTGATTTACTGTAGATCACTGTTGTAGGCACTGTATTTTTGCATATAAGCCCGATGATGAGTCTCGTATGGAGACACTACCTCTTTAGTTGTGAAAGCCGCGGGAAACGGACGTTGGAAGGGTAAAGTTGGAAATTAGCATTTTTTCAGATTTAACTCGCTTGTTTCGCTTCGGGTTCGCTTGTTGGACCTCTGTTTTAAACACACCAAGCCCAATCCAAAATAATTAAAACATTTAAAATGCATGTCACAAATTAAATTAAAACCAATTAAATTAAACTTAAATTAAATTAAATCACATTCCTAAACTAATAAATCAAATTAATTAAATTAAAACACATGTCACAAATTAAATTCTTTTCCCAAATTAAAAGATTCAAATTAAATTCCATAAATAACATTCCTAATTAAAATAAATCACATTCCTAATTTAATTAAATCACCTACCAATTTAAATAAATCATATCCTTAATTAAAAAGAACAAATCAAATCAAATCAAATTAAAGATTTTCCCTATCACATAATAATTGAAAATATCTCTCAATTAATACACAAATTATATTCCTTCTCCAACAAGGTAAACCCCCTCCATTGGCCTATAAAAAAAACCTTTAACCCAACCTTTCAAACCCTAGCTCATTCTCACACCTAAAACACTCGGCAGTAATCAGAAAACCCTAAGCCATTCACGCAGCCTCTCCTTCTTCTTAACTCTCGGCACGTCCACAAGCCTTCATTCACGCACCCTTGCTTCGCGCCTAACCTCACTCAACCCTTAACTTTGTAGCAACACGTCTTTAAGCCTTCGCACACACAAAGCCCTACAGCCCACTAATCACTGCCACACACCCACGCCATCAACAAAAGCAAACCACACTGCCACAAAGACACCTGCACTCCACTCATACAAAACACACACGCACTCAACACACACACACGGCATCTACACCAAAAGACCAACTTCACTCAAAGCCCTTCACGCAAGCAGCAGACCAAGACCGTTCTAGCCCACGCACAAGACTGCAAGCCAATTCACGGCAACACAATCTGCTCCCTTCCACGCACCCAAAAATCCCCCACTAGCTGTCCTTCATCACGGCACCTGCCTGCAGTCCATGTAGCCATCACACGCCACTTGCTTCCCTTCAACACACAACTTCACGCACACAAAGACCCTCACCAATCTGCCTCTTCAACACGCCTAAAGACCACAACATAACCAGCCTCCACACAGCCCTAAAAGTCGCCACAAACAGCCCCTACACATAGCCTCACTGCACGCCCGAAAACAAGCCTAAAACCACCCTAAAACTGCACTAAAAACTGTACAAAGTTTCCCCTAAAACCCCTTAAAATCGCAAGCCAATTAGCCCTCCAAATCACCCAAAACAGTCCCCAAAATAACCAAAACAGTGACCCGAAAATATAACAAAAACAACAGCGAAAAGGAGTGAAAACAGCAGCCCCAAGACAGCGAAACAGCGAGGAAAGTCGTTGAGTTAGTGGACCAAAAGAGTTGCGGATCATTCACCATTCCAACGGCCGTGTAACGCCCTTTCGTGAGACGATAAAAGAGGTTAGACCTGAGGGCACCCTTTTATTCATTATCTTTCGTTTATTTTATTTAATTTGAATATTATCGCATGAGAGTCGTTTGAGACATGATGTGATTGTTGGATGAGCGGAATATGTGTTCCCTTTTGTGGTATATAGGATGGAAACTCTGACGTAAATTCCATAGCCGAATCCGAATGGACGGTAGTGCGGTTTGTACTCGGGATACAATGACACGTACCACTTAAGAGACACGTATTTCATCTCATCCAAATTTGTATTTGAGCATGTCATAGTTCTAGGCCGTTTATTTATTATTTTAAGCATGAGTTAATTTAGTCTTGTTATTTAATTTTCAAAGCATGATTGTGTTATTTAGGCATGTTGTTTCTTCATTCTTTATGCATGATGTTTCGTTTAGTTTATGTTTATGTTTAATTAGTAATTTGTTTACTTTGGTTTAATAGTTCAATGTGCTCATTGTGTGATATTGTGTGTTTTCCGTTTAAAGACTTACTTTCAAGCATGTAAACTTAGATCATGAGTTATTGTGATGAATACAAACTAGACATAGGTTACCCTTGTGCATGTGTGTTGAATAGATTCAGTTAGTTTATTGCACAAATCACATCATTACAAGTGACATAAGTAAGGGACCATTCCGAACCCAACGATTTGAGGTCTTCCCTTGCGAGGGGTGAGTGCGGCCTTAAATCTTTGTCTCGGTTCACACCGGGTGGCGACTCCATGTTATTTCTCCGGTTTAGTTCCCCCGCGGACTACTTCGTACACCCGACCAGGCCGCGAGCCTAGAACAGCATCGTCAAGTTTTGTGTCCTACAGTCTGGCGACTCCACTGGGGATCTAGAGAATTGACCTCGAAATCATGTCTTGTGATGTGTATGATTTGTGCTTTAGTTAACTGTGTTTACCGTGGGTTGAAAGGGGTTTAATCAAAGGCACTTTTAAGGCTAGGTAATGGTTTGGTGTCTTCCTTCACTCACTACCTTTCTATAAGGAAAAGAAGTGAAGGCACCTAGATAATCATCTACTTGTAGCCTACTGTGATGGACTAATTTGGATGACTCATTGTTTATTCCTGACACCAAGCGATAAGAGCCTAAGGGGCTTGGGTACTTAAAAGAGCCTCGCTTCACCCTCCCTCTGGGGAATTTACAACGGGAAATCCATTTGACAGTCAGTCACACACCATAACTCGTTGGCACGTACCTTTAGGTATAAAAAAGGTGCGCTCACTTGGTCGCTCGAACCTTGAGTGGGGAGACCTAGTTGTGGGCAATCCTTCATCGACGAGAGCCTTTGTATATACCCATGCAAACCCGCATATGAACCGTAGTTGTATATCCTATAGAAGTTGCCCCATTTATGCTTTTGATAACCATGTGCATCTCATGCATCTCATGCATACATGCATCATGTTAACCCCTGTGTCTTAAAAGCCATCATAGATATCCGTTGGGTTATAAAAAAAGGGCTTGTCAAGAAGAGTTTAGCAAACATGGATATCGGGGAAAAGGAAATCGAGAAACAGAAAATCTTACGGCAATGATAGAAAGACCATGGTGGGCCCAAAAAAGAAAAAAAATTGTTTGTTTTTAGTCCTTGATAGTTAGACATAAGTCCGATGATGAAACCGATTGCCTTAGGGTGAAACCTTAGAAATAATAAACCTTTGACGTGCTTTTATCTGATAATTTGAGTAATTGATCTATGTTAGACTCGTAAGCACTTGATTATGGTTCTTAGCAGTGAAAACCTGAGTAGTTAGCAAAGTGACTAGTTGATGAAATTGTAGGTCGGTGAATGACCGTTTGCTTAGATGTCTATCCTAATTTGCTTATGTTATGATGTGTGGTATGGTTGAAAATGAAAGAAAAGTCTCTAAAGAAAAGAATTGAACCATCTATAACCGATAAGCGTGAAGCTACCCATGGGCGGGTATTAGGACCACCATGAGGAGAAATGCTACCTTAAAGGGTAGGTGTGTTGAAAAAAAAAAAGAAGTTCAAAATGAAAAGAGAAAAGAAAGAGACAAGAGAAAAAGAGAAAGAAAACCATACCACATTGAGCACAGAAAAGCAACTGCAGGCATAATTGAGACATCTAGGTTGGTTTGACCTATCGATCCTGATTTTTGAAACGAAATCATTGAGTTAGCTTACCTGGGGATGAATCCGCAAAGGAACCTTTGCACACACACACTTTGAGTCTGGCTTAGATCATTTATTCAAAGACTTGGATTTGAGTTGCGTTGAATGTTTTGAAGGTTCTCTGGTTTCAATACTGAGCATTCTTTGAGGGCAATAATATGTGTAACTATTGGGACTATTTCATAGCATGTGATATAGCATGATGATATGGAAAGCCCCACCATGTGGTTCATCTTGACCAAGTACAAACAGCGGAGAGCAGAAAGGTAAACCAAGACTGGGGGCGACCAGTCTCCCACATCGCGAATCAGGGACATAACAAGATATTGAGTCATGAAACCAGAGAGAAGACTGAGCAATCACCTGGAGAACTGGCGGAAGACCAAACCCAACGGAATAGGAAATTCATTCAAGCATGCATGCATACACGTAACGTATTTTGCATTCTTTTTGTGTTTGATTTGTTTTGTATTCACAGGTTTCAAAGAAGAAAAATAGAAAGTGGCAAAGACAAGCCAACCAGAATCAACAACATATGAGTAGTAGTTTTGGGGATGAGTCCCAGGGTTGAGGCCCATATCAGTTTCAGTTTTGGAGATGAGTCCTAGGGTCGAGGCCCACATCGTCAGAGTGTTGGAATGAATCCCGGAATGAATCTCAGGGTCGAGGCCCATATCAGCAGAGTTTTGGAATGAATCCGGGAATGAATCCCAGGGTCGAGGACCACATCGTCAGAGTGTTAGAATGAATCCAGGAATAAATCCCAGGGTCGAGTCCTGCATTATATCAATTTCAGAATGAATCCCAAGGGGCGAGGCCCGTATTATCAGTAGTTTTCGAGAATGAATCCCAGAGGGTTGAGGCCTACATTATCACCAGTTTTGGGAATGAAGCCCAGGGAATAAAGCCCACATTCAGTACGGTTCAGGAATGGACCACCTCACAACACGGTTCGTGAATGAACCATCACATCAGTATCAGCTTGGAGTGAGTCCCACATCAGTATCGGTTCGGGGGCAATGCCCATATCAGTATCAGTATGGGGGCGAAGCGCACATCAGTGTCAGTCTGGGGGCGATGCCCACATCAGCATCAGTCCAGGGGCGAAGCCCACATCAGTATCAGTTTGGGGCGAAGCCCATACAGTATCAGTCCCAGGGTTGAGGCCCACGTCAGTATCAGCTTTGAGGATGAGTCCTAGGGTCGAGGCCCACATCAGCATCAGTTTTGGGGATGAGTACCAGGGTTGAGGCCCACGTCAGCATAAGTTTTGGGGTTGAGTCCCAGGGTTGAGGCCCACATCAGTATCAGTAGGGATGAGTCCCAGGGGCGAAGCCCACATCAGTATCATTTTTGGGGATGAGTCTCAGGGTTGAGGCCCACATCAGTATCAGTAGGGATGAGTCCCAAGGGCGAGGCCCACATCAATATCAGTTTTGGGGATGAGTCTCAAGGTCGAGGCCCACATCAGTATCAGTTTGGGGATGAGTCCCAGGGTCGAGACCCACATTATCAGTTAAGTCGAGAATGGAAATCCGAGAATGAAGCAGATTTTGAGAATGAACAAGCCGAGAATGTCAATCCGAGAATGGAAACACAGTTCGGGAATGGCACTCCGAGAATGGAACACGGTTTAAGAATGAACAAGTCGAGCAGTCTTGCCAGGTATGGCACTTTAGGGGCGAGGCCCACATTAGTTCAGTAACAGTCTTGCCGGGTATGGCATTCTGGGGGCGAGGCCCACATTATTTCAGTATTAGTTCTGCCGAGTATGGCACTCTGGGGGCGAGGCCCACATTGGTTCAATATTAGTTTTTCAGGGTATGACATTCTGGGGGTGAGGCCCACACGGGCTCAGTATCAGTTTGCCAAGTACGGCACTCCGAGTATGGAGACATCAGATCAGTTTTGCCAGGTACGGCACTCCGGGTATGGAGACATCAGATCAGTTTTGCTAGGTACAGCACTCCGGGTATGAAGACACATCATCAGTTTTGCTGAGTATAGTACTTCGGGTATGGAGACACACATCATCAGCAACGGTTCAGAAATGGGCCACTCTCACATCAACAATGGTTCAGAAATGGACTATCTCTCATCAGCAACGGTTCGGAAATGGACCACTCTCACATCAATAATGGTTCGGAAATGGACTATCTCTCATCAGCAATGGTTCGGAAATGGACCGCTCTCACATCAGCAATGGTTCGGAAATGGACCGCTCTCACATCAGCAATGGTTCGAAAATGGACTGTCTCTCACCAACAATGGTTCGGAAATGGACCACTCTCACATCAGCATGGTTCGAAAATGGACCACAATCACATCAGCTCGCCGAAAATGGCACACCGAAAATGGAGCATGGTTCGGAAATGGACCACAATCACATCAGCTCATCGAAAATGGCACTCCGAAAATGGTGCACGGTTCGGAAATGGACCAGTATCTCATCAGACGCAGAAAATGGCACTCTGAAAACGGAGCATGGTTCGGAAATGGACCACAATCACATCAGCTCGCCGAAAATGGAGCACGGTTCGGAAATGGACCAGTATCTCATCAGACGCCGAAAATGGCACTCCGAAAATGGAGCATGGTTCAGAAATGGACCACAATCACATCAGCTCGCCGAAAATGGCACTCAGAAAATGGAGCACGGTTCGGAAATGGACTAGTATCTCATCAAACGCCGAAAATGGCACTCCGAAAATGGAGCATAGTTCGGAAATGGACCACTATCACATCAGCTCGCCGAAAATGGCACACCGAAAATGGAGCACGGTTCGGAAATGGACCAGTATCTCATCAGACGCCGAAAATGGCACTCCGAAAATGGAGCATGGTTCGGAAATGGACCACAATCACATCAGCTCGCCGAAAATGGCACTCAGAAAATGGAGCACGGTTCGGAAATGGACCAGTATCTCATCAGACGCCGAAAATGGCACTCCGAAAATGGAGCATGGTTCGGAAATGGACCACTATCACATCCGCGACACCTCGGAAATGATAGCATGCCGAAAATGGCACTCCGGAAATGGAGCAAGGTTCGGAAGGGGACCACAACTATCACAACTGCGACACCCTAGGTACGGGGTTTAGCACGCCAGGTACGGCATTGTGGACTACCGCGACACCCTAGGTATGGGGTTTAGCACGCCAGGTACAACATTCAGACCACTACGACACCCTAGGTATGGGGTTAGCACGCCAGGTACGACATGTGGACTATTGTGGACTACTGCGACACCCTCGGTGCGGGGTTAGCACGCCAGGTACGGCACAACAACAACATCATCACTGCGGCACTCTAAGTATAGAGACGCAACCGCGACGCCCTAGGTACGGGGTTTAGCACCATCAAATCAACTCAAATCAACATGGCAAGTCAAGTGGAAGCTGGCGAGCCAGGTAAGTGAAAATGCATTCCACGTACTTTGATAGGATTGTCAATGTCACACACTGCACAAGTCCCATCAAAGTGGGGGCGACTGTAGGCACTACATTTTTGCATATAAGCCCGATGATGAGTCTCGTATGGAGACACTACCTCTTTAGTTGTGAAAGCCGCGGGAAACGGACGTTGGAAGGGTAAAGTTGGAAATTAGCATTTTTTCAGATTTAACTCGCTTGTTTCGCTTCGGGTTCGCTTGTTGGACCTCTGTTTTTAAACAAACCAAGCCCAATCCAAAATAATTAAAACATTTAAAATGCATGTCACAAATTAAATTAAAACCAATTAAATTAAACTTAAATTAAATTAAATCACATTCCTAAACTAAATAAATCCAATTAAATTAAATAAAACACATGTCACAAATTAAATTCTTATCCCAAATTAATTCTTATCCCAAATTAAAAGATTCAAATTAAATTCCATAAATAACATTCCTAATTAAAATAAATCACATTCCTAATTTAATTAAATCACCTACCAATTTAAATAAATCATATCCTTAATTAAAAAGAACAAATCAAATCAAATCAATTAAAGATTTTCCCTATCACATAATAATTGAAAATATCTCTCAATTAATACACAAATTCTATTCCTTCTCCAACAAGGTAAACCCCCTCCCTTGGCCTATAAAAAGAACCTTTAACCCAACCTTTCAAACCCGAGCTCATTCTCACACCTAAAACACTCGGCAGTAACCAGAAAACCCTAAGCCATTCACGCAGCCTCTCATTCTTCTTAACTCTCGGCACGTCCACAAGCCTTGATTCACGCACCTTTGCTTCGCGCCTAACCTCACTCAACCCTTAACTTTGTAGCAACACGTCTTTAAGCCTTCGCACACACAAAGCCCTACAGCCCACTAATCACTGCCACACACCCACGCCATCAACAAAAGCAAACCACACTGCCACAAAGACACATGCACTCCACTCATACAAAACACACACTTGCACTCAACACACACACACGGCATCTACACCAAAAGACCAACTTCACTCAAATCCCTTCACGCAAGCAGTAGACCAAGACCGTTCCAGCCCACGCACAAGACTGCAAGCCAATTCACGGCAACACAATCTGCTCCCTTCCACGCACCCAAAAAGCCCCCACTAGCTGTCCTTCATCACGGCACCTGCCTGCAGTCCATGTAGCCATCACACGCCACTTGCTTCCCTTCAACACACAACACTTCACGCACACAAAGACCCTCACCAATCTGCCTCTTCAACACGCCTAAAGACCACAACATAACCAGCCTCCACACAGCCCTAAAAGTCACCACAAACAGCCCATACACATAGCCTCACTGCACGCCCGAAACCAAGCCTAAAACCACCCTAAAATTGCACTAAAAACTGCACAAGTTTCCCCTAAAACCCCTTAAAACCGCAAGCCAATTAGCCCTCCAAATCACCCAAAACAGTCCCCAAAATAACCAAAACAGTGACCCGAAAATACAACAAAAACAGCAGCGAAAAGGAGTGAAAACAGCAGCCCCAAGACAGCGAAACAGCGAGGAAAGTCGTTGAGTTAGTGGACCAAAAGAGTTGCGGATCATTCACCCTTCCAACGGCCGTGTAACGCCCTTTCGTGAGACGATAAAAGAGGTTAGACCTGAGGGCACCCTTTTATTCATTATCTTTCGTTTATTTTATTTAATTTGAATATTATCGCATGAGAGTCGTTTGAGACATGATGTGATTGTTGGATGAGCGGAATATGTGTTCCCTTTTGTGGTATATAGGATGGAAACTCTGACGTAAATCCATAGCCGAATCCGAATGGACGGTAGTGCGGTTTGTACTCGGGATACAAAGACACGTACCACTTAAGAGACACGTATTTCGTCTCATCCAAATTTGTATTTGAGCATGTCATAGTTCTAGGCCGTTTATTTATTATTTTGAGCATGAGTTAATTTAGTCTTGTTATTTAATTTTCAAAGCATGATTGTGTTATTTAGGCATGTTGTTTCTTCATTCTTCATGCATGATGTTTCGTTTAGTTTATGTTTATGTTTAATTAGTAATTTGTTTACTTTGGTTTATAGTTCAATGTGCTCATTGTGTGATATTGTGTGTTTTCCGTTTAAAGACTTACTTTCAAGCATGTAAACTTAGATTATGAGTTATTGTGATGAATACAAACTAGACATAGGTTACCCTTGAGCATGTGTGTTGAATAGATTCAGTTAGTTTATTGCACAAATCACATCATTACAAGTGATATAAGTAAGGGACCATTCCGAACCCAACGATTTGAGGTCTTCCCTTGCGAGGGGTGAGTGCGGCCTTAAATCTTTGTCCCGGTTCACACCGGGTGGCGATTCCATGTTATTTCTCCGGTTTAGTTCCCCCGCGGACTACTCCGAACACCCGACCAGGCCGCGAGCTTAGAACAGAGTCGTCAAGTTCTGTGTCCTACAACTGTAGCTACAGTGAGAGAGTTTGTAAAACTTTAAGTAAGAGTGTGTGTGAGTGTATCATTTTTGTTTTTACTTAGTTCTTGTTAATTGAGAAAATTATTTAACCGCACAAATTAAAATTTATGTTTTCAAATTTTAGAAATTAAAGTGTTATCATGATTCATATATTCCCTATAATTTATTATATTTTATTTAAAATATAATAAATTAAAACACACAACACTTTTATTTATGTTATCATATCATATTATATATATAACGTTTTTAATCATCTTCATCGCGTTACGTGACCGCTTCATATTAAAGTTATAAAATTAATTAATAATTCTATTAAATAAAAATACATATTACAATAAAACTATATATTATAATTTTATAAGAATTTTATCCTAACAATAAAATATATTAGATTATTCTATTAAAAAAAAATACTATTAAATTATCTACATTAACATAATTTCTACAATTATTTTTTTATTATTAAATTATAAAATTAAAATATCTCTATAATTATTTTTTATTATTAAATTATAAAATTAAAATTATTAACATAAGAAACTTATTACTATATAAAGACATAATCTACTATTAAAGTAAGAAAACTATTAATTTATTTAATTAATTAATATTTTAATATATTATTATTAAATTATAAAATAAAAATAAAAAACCTATATAATAAGAAAAAATATTATAATCTATCATTAAAATAAAAAAAAAATATGTCGCACTTAATCTCTACAATTAACCTATACAATTAGGGGTGACAAAACAAATCAACGAATCGAATTTGTATAGAATCCTAAACGAATCGAATCGAAATGTGATGGATTCGTATTCGATTCGTTTATTAAACGAATCATAATATCAAGATTCATATTCGATTCGTTTATTAAACGAATCGAATACAAATATTCGTTTCGTTTATTAAACGAATCGAATACAAATATTCGTTTAGTCATGATATTATTTAATATCATAATTTACCATAGTTAATTTACATTAATTTTTCATAAATATATACATATAGAATATGTAATTAATATATTTTTTAAAAATATCTCACCAAATATCGAAAATATTTTTTTTTCCTATGGTAATTAGCCATAATTTCTCGAATCTTAATTGGAAAATAACAATAACTAGTAAAAAAAAATAATAAAAATGAATCATAAACAAATAAACGAATCCATGAGCTTAAATTTGTATTTGATTTGTTTAATAAATGAATCGAAATCGAATTAACACATTTATTAAACGAATCCATTTTTTCAAACATGTATTCGTTTTAAAGCGAATCAAATCAAACGAATCCTGACCCAAATTGCCACCCCTATATACAATTTATTTTTTTATTTTTAAATTATAAAATTAAAATATCTTTTCAAATAATTTTGTATTAAATAAAAAATTATTATAATAAAAATACATATTATAATTTTATAAGAACTGTATTATATTAAGAAAACATATTATACTATCCCGTTATAATTAAAAATTATTATTAAATTAATAAATCCATTAAATAAGAACTCTATTATAACAAGAAAATATATTATACTATACAATTAATTTTTGAATAATATCACAGATAATCCGATAATATATATATATAAGTAAAGTATTTTTAAGCTTTCTAGTAGCATAACATGCACCTAATGATCTCTACAATTAATTTTTTATTACATATTATAATAAAAAGATACAGTATAATCTTATATTGATATAAAAAAATACATATGTGGCACCTAATCTCTACAATTAATATTTTTGTTATTAAATTTTAAAATAAAAATAAAAATAAAAAATTATTAAAATAAAAAAATATATTACAATATAAAAATATAATTTCCTATTAAAATAATAAACCTAAATAGTAGCTGCATATCGGGTCTATTGTCATTTGTTATTTTATTTTGAATTATTTTTATCAGTTTTTTATTTCATGAATTTTTTTATTATTTATTGTTCTTTAGGATGCAGACTCTGACTATTAACACATGCACAGTGAATTAGAAATATTATTTGAGAACTGAAAGACAAACGAATGAGACATAAATATTACGTGTAAGTAAATCAATTGTCTCATTTACACTATAAAACTGATAAGACCCGAAGTATTTACAAGATCAATACCTAAAATATATGTTAAACCCGCATAAAGTGCGGGCCTTATACTAGTATCTATAAGAGTTAAATATTTTTAAGCCTCATTATCGCGCCACGTGGCGAATTCATATTAAAGTTATAAAATTAAATTAATAAATTTATTAAAATAAAAATATGTATTACAATATAAAGTACATATTATAATTTTATAAGAATTCTGTTATAATAAGAAAATATATTAGATTGTCCTATTAAAATTTTTTTTAAAAATTTACTATTAAATTATCTACAATTAACTTAAACTCTACAATTAATTTTTAATTACTAAATTATAAAATTAAAATATCTCTATAATTATTTTTTATTATTAAATTATAAAATTAAAATAATAAATTATTAACATAAAAAACATATTACAATATAAAAACATAATAAACTATTAAAGTAAGAAACCTTTAATTAATTAATATTTTAATTTATTGTTATTAAATTATAAAATTAAAAAAAAAAACTTATTATAATAAGAAAACATATTATAATCTCTCATTAAAATAAAAAATTTATATGGCACTTAATCTCTACCATCAACCTCTACAATTAATTTTTTTTATTATTAAATTATAAAATTAAAATATATTTACAATTAATTTTGTATTAAATATAAAATCTATTACAATAAAAATACATATTATAATTTTGTAAAAATTGTATTATAATAAAAAAAAATTTATATTGTCCTATTAAAATTAAAAAATATTATTAAATTAATAAATATATTAAATAAGAATCCTATTATAATAAGAAAACATATTATACTATTCGATTGATTTTCGAATGATATCACAGATAATCTGGAAATATATATATATATATATATATATATATATATATATATATATATATATATATATATATATATATATATAAGTTAAATATTTTTAAACTTTCTAATAGCGTCACATGACACCTAATCTCTACAATTAATTTTTTATTACCTATTTAATAGAAGATTATACTATATCTTCTTATTTATATATAAAAAATATATGTGGCACTTAATCTATATAATTAATATTTTTATTATTAAATTATAAACTTAAATAAAAAATTATTAAAATAAAAAAATATCTTACAATATAAAAATTTTATATCCGGTTAAAATAAGAAAACTAAATAGTAACCGTTCACAAAACCTAGACAATTTTTTGGATTTCGGGTTTATTATTATTTGTTATTTTATTTTGAAATATTTTATAAGTTTTTTTTTCATGAATTTTTTTTACTGTGTTTCAGGATGCAGACTATAACTATTAATTATTGTGCAGTGAATTAGAAATATTATTTGAGAACTGAAAGATAAACGAATGAGATATAAATATTACATATAAGTAAATCAATTGTCTCATTTATATTATAAAATCGACAAGATCCGAAACATTTACAAGATTAATACCTAAATAAATTAAAAAGCCAAGTTTCCTCTTTCAATCGCGTCCACAACAATCGTCTTCTCTTGATAAAGATGAAAACGACATCCATCAAAAACCCACTAAGCTTTTTCTCATAATCTACTTCTCATTCTCTCAATTTCTCATATTCCTTGCCTCCTCCTTCTTCCAAAGTGAGTCATTTCAATCGCTTCTCCTATGGCTCACTCTCTCTCTCAGTCCTCGTCGGCCCCTCCGATCCTTCTTACCTCACCGGCGGTCAAATTCGCGTTGGTCGCAGCCCAATCATTGAATTGTAGAATTCAGCTGCCATGCATGAGATACAAAACATCTTTAGGTAGAAGATAAGTTTTGTGAAAATTTGGTGTAAAATTACAAACTACTTTAGGTGGAGTACTATTCAGTTGTTGACATTTGAGTAGGGGTGGCAAAACGAATCAACGAATCGAATTTGTCTCGAATCTTAAACGAATCGAATCAAAATGTGATGGATTCGTATTCGAATCATTTATTAAACGAATCCTAATATCAAGATTTGTATTCGATTCGTTTATTAAACGAATGAAATATGAATATTCGTTTAATCATGATATTATTCAATAAAATAATTTACCACACTTGATTTACATTAATTCTTCATAAATATATACATATGAAATATGTAATTAATATATTTACTAAAAATACCTCACAAAATATCGAAAATATTACTTTTTCTATGGTAATTAGCTATAATTTCTCGAATCTTAATTGAAAAATAACAAGAACTAGTAAATAAAAATAATAAAACGAATCATAAATGAATAAACGAATCAATGAGCTTAAATTCGTATTCGATTCGTTTAATAAACGAATCGAATCGAATTGACTCATTTATTAAACGAATCCATTTTTTCAAACTCGTATTCCCTTTAAAGCGAATCGATTCGAACAAATAAATAAATCATGACCCAAATTGCCAACCCTACATTTGAGCCTTGTGTTTGGCTATAAATTGAGAGTTCATTGAGAGCTCAAAGCATCCCAAAAGATAAAGTTTTAAGTGAAGAAAGCTTATAGAGTGTAGAGAGAGTGAAATTTTTTATAAAGAGTTTAAACACTTGTAAATTCTATTCAAGTAGTAAGAGAAATCGAATTTTCCTAAAAAACACTCTTCAGTGATCAGAGAATTACAACAAATGGTATCAGAGCTTTGGTTATACATTGGGGTTATAAAATCGAAGAACGAAACTCATTTCGGAAAATTCAAATTTCGAGAAAGTTATCAAAAAATCAATTTTGAACATATCATCAGTTTGTTCACGTCGAGACGAGCACATTGATATTTTACGACGATCGAATGGAGGTCCAGGGAGCTCGCATGCAGCGAGCAGCAACCACCCACACGCCCTTACCCACATCACGCGCTTCACGCGCGGCCAAAGGTTTAAGACGCTGACGTGCCAGACACATCAGTGCAACGTCAGCACACGTCAGCGCCGAGTCAACAGCCACGTCATCTACACATCAGCACACATGCATCGCCATGTCATCACATAGTCAGCGCCACGTCAACACACAGTCAATGACACATCATCGTTATGTCATCATAGCGGTCCCACTTTGCCACATCATCAGCCATGTCAGCATTCTTGGTAAATTTCATTGAGCCCCTTGAAGTCTTTGAAATTTATATTTTAGCCCCCGAAATTTTTGAAATTTACAAATCATCCATTGAGTCGGATTTGGACCAACGAAGTTTCAAGTCCACCATTTTTGAATGTTCCGGGCTTCATCGTGACCTCAGATTTATGAAAATCAGCCCTGATTTTATCCTATTTTCATTTTAAATTTTAAATTTAAAGTGAAAATGGAAGATTCACATTCGGGTGCAATGATTAAGCTGACGACAATCAATTACTCACTCTGGAGGCCTCGAATGATGGATTATTTACACTGTAAAGATAATGAGACCGGATTCTGTCAAAGAGAGTGACTGAAATAAACTCAACAACAGAACTCTAGGTCAGATTAGCCAGTGCATCGGCCACAGTGTCTTCCATCATGTAGCACATGACACAGATGTTTACGAAATATAGATAAAGTTGGAAGACATATATCAGGCCAAGACAACTCGGAATAAAGCCCTATTAATGAGGCGGTTGGTGAATTTGAAGCTACGGAGTGAAACTTCTATTGTAGAACATACCAATTAGTTCTAAAGCCTGGTGAATCAGCTGTCTGCAGTATACATGCAGCTATGAGATGAAGTACAAGCTCTCATACTACTTAATTATCTCTCTGATAGCTAGGAGATATTGGTGGTTACTCTCAGTAATTTCGCTTTATGAGGCAAATTTACCATGCCTATGGTAAAAGATGTCATGTCGAATGAAAAGTCCAGGAGAAAAGATGTTGGCTCAGAATAGACAGAAGTCTTCATCACAGAGACTCGAGGAAGACATCGAGGAAGAGAAAGATGGAGAGAAAAAAGTACAACCAGATGTAGATCCTCAGATGGAATGATGTCCACCTATAAGTGTGACCATTGTGGCATAGAAGGCCATTTAAGGAAGAATTACTGAAAACTGCAACGAGAGCAGGGCTAAGGCAATCACCAGCCGAAGAATAACGAATGAGATACACTACTTGTTGTCCAAGAAGATGTAGCCATATGCTCCATGCAGGAAGAAACATACATTCACACCGCAACCCAAGATGTTGAGTGGGTGGTAGATACTGCAGCATCCTACCACGTCACTCCTCACAGAGATTTCTTCACAACCTACAAAGTAAGAGACTTTGGTTCAGTGAAAATGGGAAATATCAATTCCTCTGGGATAGTAGGAATATGTGATATTCAGATGCGGAAAAATGTCGGGTGTACATTAACCTTGAAGAATATCATACATGTTCCAGAACTTTGGCTCAATGTACTCTTGAGGATAGCCCTTGATAAACAGGGCTATGACATTCACTTCAGAAATGGCACGTGGAAAATGACAAATTGTGTAATGGTTGTCGCCCGAGGGCACACTTGCGACACACTATACAAAACTCATGTGGAGATTTTTGCAGACATCATCGATGTAGGTGAAAAACAGACTTCTCAAAATCTGTGGAATCAGAAACTCGATCACATGAGTGAGAGGGGGTTGTCTACCATGTTCAAGAATGAGCTTCCCAAGGATGTTGCACTAGGTCCTTGCAACCACTACTTGTTTGGTAAGCAACACAGAGTCTCGTTTAAATTCTCTTCAAATAGAAGATCATATTGCTCAGTTTGGTGCACTCTGATGTTGTGGTCCCTTGGAGGTTGATTCACTGGGCGGTAATAAGTATTTTCTGACTTCCATTGATGATGTTTCTCGGAAAGTCTAGGTGTATTTCCTGAAGACAAAGGATCAGGTCCTAGATCAGTTCAAACGGTTCCACACCATGGTAGAGCGTGAAACATAGAAGAAGCTGAAGTGCCTCCGCACTAGGCATGGCAACCAGACCCGGACCCGGACGACCTGGGTCCGGGTCTACCCGGATCCGCAAAAAAAAATTACGGATCCGGTTATGAATTTTGCAGACCCGCACTGTCCCGGGTCCGGATGCGGGTCTGGAAATTTCCGGACCCGGGGTACCCGAGACCCGGTTTTTTTTTTAAAAAAAAACAAAAAACAAAACAAAAACATAAAACATAAAACATAACCCTAAAATGAGGGTCCCTAATATCCCTAATTCCTAAACCTCACGCAGCCACCCCCACAAACCTACGCAGCCCCCCCACCTGACCTGCCAGTGCCACCAACCACCATCTTCAAGCTCACTCTTCCTAAACTAAACCACAATTCACGCAGCTAGCCAGCCACCATCTTCAGTCTTCACACGAGTCACGACGGCATAAATCTGGTCTGGCAGTCTGCGGTCGCCGGTCAGCCACCATCTTCAGTCTTCACTCTTCACTCTTTGAGGTATATTGCTTGCGGCTTGCCTTCTTGAATCCTTTTGGAAACTTAAAAAAAATAAATTCATGCTTGCTTTCTGATTTCTTGTTTACGGCATACAGTACTGGCTGACATGATGACATCAGAAGTTCGGAACATTGGATCAATTTTTAAAAAATTATTTATTTAAAATTAAAAAATAATAAGTCACAATTCCCTGTCTTGTTCGTTCCCTGGATTATTAGGCTAATTCATCATGTATTGTTAAGGTGAAATTGTTGTGCCACGTGATGGATGAGGTACATATCTTGCATATGTTCGTGGTGTGTTTATTGTTTAAGCCTTCTTGTCCCAGTCATACTCGTTAATGAAGGACTTGCGTACTGTAATTTGTTAACCTATTGTTTTGCATACTGTAATGGGTTGGGTTCATTCTTCTGTTTGTCAGTGTGTTATTTTGTGCTTGTGTTAAGTGAGTGTGGTGTGCCAAATCGTGTGTTGTGTGATTGACACTATAGCGTGTGTGTTTGTTTGTTTTCGGTGAGGATTGCAAGATGTTGAGGATAATGGTCATGTTTAATTATGCTTGCAGTAGCAATCTAGCAGATGGGTGAAGATGAACAGGGGAGGTCCGGGAGGATATTGGGCAATATATCTGAAAATACTGTTGATGAAATGGAACCAAGTCAACCAACAGAAGATGATGTCAATATTGTTGACATTGAGCAGGATTCGGCAGCACATGTAGAAATTCAAAGTAGTTGTGGACGTGGCCGAGGGCGTGGTCATGGCTCTGATAATTTAATTGGCAATCGACGAAAGAGAGATAGTGAAGATATCGAGGCCGCGAAGGGTTCATCGAAACAGTCTGGCAGTAGCAATAGAAGGCTAACTTCAAATGTATGGAACCATTTTAAAAGGCAAAAAAATGATGGTGGAGAGCTTGATGCTATATGCAACTATTGTGGAAAATTGTTGTCAGGAAAATATTCTAGTGGGACTTCACACCTGAAGAAACATTATGAGTGTTGTTTAAGAAAGACTTTCAGGGATGTCAACCAAATGCATTTACAATATACGACTAAGCGGGGATGAAACTACTTCACTGGAAAATATTGCCCACCCATTATGTGTGAGAATTTGAAGGTGTTTTCTAAGTTGACAGAAATTTTTTCAGGAACTAGATATCCCACCTCAAATTTATTTTTTCCTAAGATATGTGAAATTAGATTAGCAATGAATTTATGGGAGAAATCACATATTGAAGGGATTAGGAAAATGACTATTAAAATGGTGTCAAAGTATGAGAAGTATTAGGACGTTATTCATGGAGTGATGGCTGTAGGGAACATGTTAGATCCTAGGTTTAAGAAGTTAATGATTCACTTATTTTTTCCCTAAGATTTATGGAGAAGAATCTTCATATCATATTGATAGACTATTTAAGATTTTCTCTGATTTGGTGCATGAATATGAGGCAAAGCATGCAGTGGCCATGGATCAAGTTGGATGAGGTGCCTTAGGAATTGGTAGTTCTTCTCGATCCGGTTCAACAACACAATCTACTGTATTGATGGATGAGTGTATAGCTGGGGAGTGAGACTCATTTATATCCCAAGAAATTAACTATAAGCAATCTAAATCTGAGTTGGAGACTTACTTAGATGAGGGTGTTTTACCTCCAACTAGCAATTTTGATATTTTGTCATGGTGGAGTAATAACAAGGGCAAATATCATGTACTTGCTGAGATTGCTAGGGATTTTTTGGCTATTCATGTTTCTACTGTTGCTTTTGAGTCCGCTTTTAGCACGTGAGGTAGGCATTTTAGTCCTCATCGTAGTAGACTTCATCCAGATACGGTGGAGGCGTTAATGTGTACTCAAAATTGGTTGTGGAGTGAGATACGAGGTAATAAACTATTTGTTTATTGTAAAATTCATATACATTAAGATTTTCTATTACAACTAACATTACTTTCATCTTTATTATTATTGTTAGGTTGTGAAATGCTTGAAGATATTCAAGTTGACGAACAAATAATTAATGCTTCACAAATGATTGATCCTGATGACTTGAAGAATGACGATTGATCCCGATAACTTGAAGTTGTGTACTTGTGTTGAATTTAAATTTGTAGTTTGTTTATTTCATGTCATGTTTCATGTTAAAAGTTCAAACTTATGTACTTGTGTTGAAAGTTCGTCTTGTGTTATGTACTTATGTATGAAACTTTTAGTTATGTAAGTATGTAACTTATGTTATGTACTTGTCAGTTGTCACTTGTGTTTGTGTTGAACTTTTTTCCTTGTACTTTATTTATGAATTATGATATGTAATGTGGCCTAGCCTAGTGTTGAAACTTGAAGTTCAAACTTAAATATTTGTATGTGTTTTGTAATTTCCAATTCAAACTTATCAGTTATCACATTTCTAATATGTATTCAAACTTATTGATTATTGTGATATTGTTAATTAATACATACTACATAGTAATTGTATAGTATTGAATTTGAATAGTGTAGTTAAAAAAAAAAGTTGCGGTACCCGGGTCCATTCTGGGTATACCCGGGTCCAGACCCGGATACCTTTTTCCGGGTCCACTGTCGGACCCGGGTCCAAAAAAGAAGTTGCGGATCCGGATCCGAGTCCGTATGGGCCCGGACCCAGATCCGAAAATTGCCATCCCTACTCCGCACAGACGATGGAGGCGAGTACAGTTCCAAGGAGTTTGATGCCTACTGCAGGAGACACATCATTCGACATGAGAGAAATATTTCATCACGCACCCCACAACATAATGGTGTAGCTGTAAGAATGAACTGCGCCATTATAGAGAAAGTCAGAAATATGATCAGTATGGCTGAGCTGCCAAAGCTATTGTGGGGAGAAGCTGTTCGTACCGTCTGCTACCTGATCAACAGGCCAGCATATGTACCGTTGAATTATGAGATTCCGGAGAAAGCGTGATCTGGTCAAAATCCCACATACTCCCACCTTAGAGTTTTCGGTTGTTTAACCGTTGCACGTGTATCCAATGAGCTCAGGTAGAAACTCGATACAAAGACTACTCCATGTATATTCCTAGGCTATGGAGATGAAGAATTTGGATACATACTATAGGATTCGAAAGAAAATATGGTCATCAGAAGCCATGCTGTAGAATTTATTGAAGACCGGACAATTGAAGACATTGAAAAGCCCAAAATGTCTTCCAATTCTAGCGCCGACAGAAATCCAGATCCAGCACCAACACAATTGACCACAGATGAGGTGCACGATGAAATTCCAGAAGCATAACTAGAGGAGGCAGATAAGGATGTCGAGCATTGGGAGACACAACTCGCTCCATCGGAAGCTACATAAGAGAGTGCTGAGCAGGGGGAG
Organism: Zanthoxylum bungeanum; assembly: GCA_019454045.1. Classification (NCBI taxonomy): domain Eukaryota; kingdom Viridiplantae; phylum Streptophyta; class Magnoliopsida; order Sapindales; family Rutaceae; genus Zanthoxylum; species Zanthoxylum bungeanum. Next base: position 13,999 of record SKCR01027337.1, on the reverse strand, counting down.
CCGCAACCTACTCTACTAGATACTATAGGATCGTCCACAGATCTGGATGATGACATACGTCCTGAAACCAGTGGATCTCAGACAAGAAGATCTGAGCGAGACAGGATTTCATCAACCAGATATCCGGGATCCGAATATATTTTGCTTACTGATGAGGGGGGACCAGAGAATTTCCCATAAAGCAAAAAGGTATTGAGGAACAAATGAGTGAAGAAACATGGCAGCGGAACTGTGCTGCGTAGAGACACGGCAGAAGAATAATGTGCAGAGACACAACATAAGAATAATGTGCAGAGACACAGTGAAGTGTGTTGTGTTGAGACACAACCGACATGTCAACAAAACAGGTCAATCGGGACAAGCTAGAGCTGTGCAGAGATATAGCCAGGATAGTTGTCAGATGAAAATCGTTACATATGTAGTTGGATGGGGATAATTATAGAATCCAGCTGCCATCAATCCAGCTGCCATGCATGCCATGCATGAGATACAAAACATCTTTAGGTGAAAGATAAGTTTTGTGGAATTTTGGTGCAAAAATACAAACAACTTTAGGTGGAGCACTATTTATTTGTTGACATTTGAGTCTTGTGTTTGACTATAAATTGAGAGCTCAAAGCATCCCAAAAGATAAAACTTCAAGTGAAGAAAGCTTATAGAGTGTAGAGAAAGTGAAGTTTTTTTGTAAAGAGTTTAAACACTTGTAAATTCTATTCAAGTAGTAATAAAATCGGATTTTCCTCAAAAACACTCTTCAGTGGTCAGAGAATCACAACATGAAACACCCGTCCGAGATCCAAACATTGAGTCTGATGTGAAGAAAAAGCCGCAAAAGAACCGAGCTTTAGGTAATAAGTCTCAGGATTTTCATGCCAGTTCTGTTCCGATTGTTGAAAGCTCAAATGGGTCAAGTGGGATTGTGTCAAAAGACAAGATAGTTGAAGTTTTGGAGCGGAAGGAGAATTGGGTCAGTAAGAACCAGGAAGAGAAGGAATGGAATGAAGAGGATATTGAGATTTTGAAGATTAATGGTAAGCAATAGCATAAGCTGGAGAGTGTGATCAAAAAAGCTAAAGAATTGGGAGAGAAGAAGAATGATGATAGTGATTCATACGCGCAATTTTTGAAGAAACAGCCAAGATACCATCCTACTATGAACCCAAATGCTTACCTTAAATGTGAATTGTATCTGTAGTGCCAATTACTTTAATTGAAACTGACACAATAAGTTTGGTGATGGATGTCATATTATATGTAAATTTAAATGTTCTTAATCTCACTCCAATGTAATAGAAAATATTTTTATGTATCAAGACGTCAAACTTACCAAATGAATTATTAAGACTATGAATAACTCTTGAACAAGTAAACTAATGCACCTTAAATGTCGAAAAAAAATAATTATGTTGCGGAATGTGAGTGAATATAACAAAGTCAAACTGTGAGGATATAAAAGAAATTCAAAGATGTAAATTAGGTATCCAATCAATACCAAAAGTTGAAAAGTAAATATAACGAACCAGCACTAATTCGATACAATGTTCTTGGTGGGCATCTTTTGGTTATGTATCGAATGTGGCATCTATAGAATCATTGAGATATTACTTTTAAATTTATTATTAAAAAATTTTGTTAAATAATAAAGACAAAGAAGAAATTATAAAGATAAATTATAACAAATTTTCTTCCAACTATATAAATTCATTCTTTCATATTTTATTATGTAATATTTCAAGTGTACAAAGTGTTGAGACAAACTCTCGTTTTATAGCCACAATGAGGCAAGTAAATATGTTATAATGTAAGGAATAATTATCCTTAATTTAGACAGATAATATGTAATATCCCGAATTTTCGGAAAAGTCGTAAAATATTCCCGAATTGAAGTTTAGGTCTCGGAACGAGACGATACTGGAGAAAAAGAGTTTAAGTGTTGAAATATGTATTTGAATGTCTTGAAGTGAAGTTTCGTTGCATTGGAAATCGTGAAATTTGAAAAGACTGATGACGCGATTCATGTATATTGTTTTATGCGAAGAAAGTTTATTGTTTCAGCTATAGAATTAACAAACGAACTCTGATTAGGTGATTCTTTAACCGTTGGACTTATTTTTCCGAGACGAACAATTTTCGTGTTGGATAATTTTCAAAATTTTGACCAAAAGGGCCTCAATTATGGGAATTACCGAAGCATCCATGAAAAGGAACCAAAGTACAATTTCGTGGGGGCTAAAATGTAATTTTCAGAAACTTTCATTATGAATACCCAATAGTGTGCATATTTGCGAAAATGGTAAAAGTTTTCATCACTCTCTGAATCGACCCCCACTACGCATGAAGGAAAATCAGCTGGATGGCTGCCCACCGGCAACCACCGGCATAGTTAGCGACGCCCGGCCACCCTGCTCCAAGTGGTGGCCGGCGGCAGCCCCCAGAATGTCGGAAACGACAGAGAGAAAGAGAAATGTGGGGCTTATTTTTCTCGATCCCGACTTGTCGCTTCAATCTAGTGTCGAGCCACTCATCAAATTGACCTCAGAGAGTACTACAAGTCTGTGGAGTCGGTTTTTCCGATGGGTGCTCGATTTCGCGCAAAATGAGAGAAGAACGTTTAGTGAATAGTGAAGCTCGTTTGAACAGTACCTCCGATTCGAATTCTGTCGATTCCTACGTGTTTTTGGGAGGGTAGAGAGTCCGCCGGTACCCTCGGAATTTTGATTTGACTAAGAACAATAGTGTTCGTGAGATCAGATAAGTATTTCATGCGATGAGTACCAACACATTGATTGTTGTTTATTCGTAGGAAAGATGTGTGTAAATATATGTATGTGTATATTTGAGAGCTTTATTTTTTGCAGGCAAAACTCTTTAACCATTGATGGATAATGAAGTTATTCTTTGATGCATCCTGTATCATGTTCTACAAGAAATGAAAGCTTATCATTTGGCTTAGCTCTCTCTTTCTCTTTCCTTTTTTGTTAGTTATATCAATCTGGCTCCATTTCGCAAATAGTAATCATCCCCTGCAGAAGAAATACATTGGAAGAAGGCTGTGATTTTTGTTTCAAAACTCCATAAATTTTCTGACTTGGAAACAACTTTCCAAGTTGAAAGGAAAAAGAGGCAAGGAAAGCTTGATATGTTCATGAAACATTTACACAAGTTTTCCAATAGCTCACTCTTAAACCCTTACTATGAGTTTTGTTCCTAAACTCACTCACAACCTTTTATAAATTATCATTTTGAGTATACTCACTCACCAAGGATCTTCCCAACTACGAGTGTTTGAATAATGAAGATTAAAGTACAACTTGGGCACTCACAAAGATAAAGAAGATTTAGTGTGAGTTGCTAACCCAAGAAATCTAAGCTCACTACAAATGATAATGAAGGTGTAGTGTGTGAGCTTGAATATGAGAGTGTATGATAAAGAAAATTTTATTTCCTTTTTGTTTTTGCCTTAAAAGAAATTATATGAAGGTTCAAGAGCTTGGCAAAAACGAAATATGGATTCAATTTATAAAGAAAATGAAAGCAGTCACTAATGTTTACGCTGAGGCTGGTATGTAGAGACTGGTATGTCGGTCTACATTACAACGGTATAGATCATGCCGGTATGGAGACCGGTATGGATCATGCCAGTTTCCGAGAGCATGTAAAATACGAAGGTTGACTGGTATGAATGCCGGTATGTTCTAGACCGGTTCTAGTAACTGTGCAAACCCCTGAGTGAGCGAAATGGAGTAGCTCGGTTCCATAGGCGATGCAAAACTGCTCAGAACAGAGCAAAGCCGGTATGCCGGTGGGGGGGACCGGTATGCCGATTTCAATGCCAAAATGCAGGATTTGAATATTAAAAAATATTTTGCACATGTCAAAATACATCTATATGAATGTGCATATGTCCTATGAGTTTAGTGGCTTAAATTTTCAACTCACTTTACAAAGAGAGTCATAAGCTAAGACCACACAAGATTTTCTTCCGGGGGGACCGGTATGCCGATTCCAGTGCCAAAATGAAAGATTTGAAGATTAAAAATATTTTGCACATGACCCTAATGCATCTATATGAATGTGCATATGTCCTATGAGCTTAGTGGCTTAAATTATCAACTCACTTTACAAAGAGAGTCCTAAGCTAAGACCACACAAGATTTTCTTCCACAGGCGCTTGTCTTCACATTCATTGTTCTTCACCACCAATGTGCTGCGACATCTTTTTGTAATGTCTACTATTGCGCGTCAAAGTCTTCTAGTGTTGCATCATCAAAATCCATCTTGCAAATATGTCGCTAACAATGCTCAGACGTGTAAGATGAGTCGAAGTAGCCCAAGAAGGCTTTTAATTGGCTACAATTTAAGCCACTGTTTTAGTTAGTGCATGTGAAGCTCAGTGTTTGCTGTTTTTTTTTGGGGGGGGGGGGGGGGGGGGGGGGGGGGGGACTGAATGTGCATACTTCCAACTGAAACTAGGCTAAAGAGGTTGCTTAAACTCCAGCTACTTGCTATTGCACTGAAAACACAAGGGTTTTTTCACAAGTCACCATAAAAATTCCACAAATAATCATGCATACTAAGTTTCAAACTTTATTTAAAATACGATGAAGTACTTAACATTTGCATCTGTTCCGGTAAAAACCATATTCCATTTCGGAATTTGCACTGCTAAGTCTGCTAATGCATCCTGAAATCAAATTTAGAAAATAATTAAAGTGCAGGTCTAAATCTTTAAGCTCATCCAGAATGATCAATGATATGAAATCTGCAACTCAAATCCACCACCTTTAGTTAGTGAAAGGAAGAAACACAAGACCCTAGGAGCTACTGAAGCCTAGGAAACGATCTACAAGTTCGGCTACAGAGTTGGCAAGGCTGTCTGCTGCTTCTTGTGTGGATGCCTCTGCATATACACGTATGACATCCTCCGTGCCTGATGGTCGTATGAAACATCGGCCATGAGGATATTTTGCTGCATCATAAATCACATCCTCATGGTTATAGTTATATATGACATAGTCATAGTCTCTTTCAGAGATTGGGGAAACTGATAATATCTTAACTAAGAAGTTCTATCACAATATACAAATAGCTGCAGAAGTATCCTAGCCTACATGTATATGGCGTTTTACAAATAACATCACACACCGCAAAGTTTTGACATTTCGAGGAATCTGTGTAATTACTTTCTGCCTTTGTATTCTTCACATAAATTCTGATAAGATCCAAGTTTGTTCAATTATAAATTGAACAAATATTTGGACGTCTTAGAAATTAATAGATTTAAGAGCATGTGTAAGATCATTAACAATCAAAGATTATCACACAGACTTCTTCAAGAATTCAAGATTTAGTGATGTTGTTTACCAGTTTCAACATTAATGGCTTCTTGAATGCCCGGGGGCCTCACAACCACTGTTTCTGCATTTGCGGTGATAACAGCAGTTCTATCGACAACTTTAACCTGAGAATCAAGGGAAATAGTGGAAGCATAATCAGTGTTTGAAGAGGAAGGAGAAAAGGGAATAAGTGGAAAAATTAGTTACCATATGGACTGTCGATTACGCTACATCATGAATGATTTACCTTATCTAAATAAGCAAGTAAGCAACTACTAAAGAATGGATGACACCACATAACTAAAGACCAAAAAAGATACAAAAAAAAACCCACGACATATCAGCCCAAGACGCTAGCAAATATTTGGAGAGAACCAATGTTTGAATGGTAAAAGGCGAAAATTGCTAGGCAGTAGTGAACATGGAAGCATGAGCTGTATTTAAAACTCAAAGTAAACCACACTACTTTGACTGCATAAATTTAACAAATTTTGGCTCATGTTGTTACTAGAATTTTCTCTAAATGAAGTTGCAGTTTGGTAGAGGCTGATCTGAAAATGTAAATTTATAGTTCACTTAAACTATGCGTTTTATTTGGTTTGGCCGTGGCTTGTGATAAATCACAGGCCGGCTTTGCCAGTGTCCCATTGACTTGCAACACCCTTCAAGATGAACCAAGTTAAACCAACCCTATCCATAGCCATGATTATTTACTGTTTTAACTTTGGCTGCCCATGTCCAAGCCCCGTGCCAATCCCAGAATTTTTCCTATTTTCATTAATTAAAAAATAATAAAATATTTAGCGCATTAACTACTAACATTACATGAAAAAAATTTAGTCACCCCTAAAATAAAATCCTGCCTCTGCCCTTGCATGTAACCTATCACTAATCATTTGAAGATAAGTGATTGCCATAAAGATCCAACAGTTCATTCGGTATATAAAATCTTTGATGTCCTCATGGTAAATAACAAGGATATACACAGATTGGATTTAATCATAGGGAGCAGCAATGTACTTAAGATTCATATACATTTCAGCAATGTAATTGGGTCACGCTAGTAAATTATTTTACTGAAAACCAAGAAACGGTATCTATCAATCGACTATTAGTCAACTCTAGTGTGAAGAAACCCTAGGAGTATATAATGTAACTTTCTCCAGTAGTATAACAATAATTAATAAATCTTTTAAATCCATGGGAAGGGTCGAAACTACACTGGATTGCATAATTCAACTACGCTTCGTCTAATAATGTGGTTTAAGTGATTTGATGAAATTTTTGTGTGATTTGAAGACAAAATTGTTTAAGCTCATTCTTACCAATAGGATTTCTCTATGGCTTGATAAACTAAATGGGGTGTAGAGCAGAAGGGAGGACAAGGGGAAGGAAGAGTATAGAACCCCCAATTGACAGTGTAGAAGACGCTAAATTTAGAAATGATGGAACTGTATATAGAGTTAAAACTCTTCCACAGAGATGTTATCCACAGCAAATATGAGTCACTATTATCTAAGACAACATTTTCCGCAAATAGTGATCAAGGAAACTCACTTTAAGCTGCCTACTCGGTAGATCCTGATAAAGTGCATTCCACTGATGTATTGACCATCCCATGTGTCGCAAAATGACCTCCACCAAGAGCAAACCACTCAAAGCATCTCCAACAGCTTGGTTGATCAACTGACTAATTGCCAATAGTCTCGAAGCAGCTTTTTGCTGTTCTGAACCTGAAACACAAGAACCCAATAATTTAACAACTTAAGCTCTAAGACAGGCATATCAGCACCACTAGGATACATAGACTATATCAGAACAAACCATCACGTATGGAAGAAAGCTCCTGGTTTTTGGCCTCTAACCAAGACAAGAAATGTTCGGAAAACAAGATGGTGCCGTGACCATTAGCCTCAAAATAGATCCCAATATCATACTGAGAAGCTTTCTCATGTAAGTATTTCACTCCTGTTGGCGTTAATGCAACTTCTAGGCCCAAGTGCCTGAGGTAATAGGTGGATGCCCCATTTGCATATGCTGTCTGTACAGCACCAAGACGAGCTTTATAGTTATTATTTCTTGTCATTTCGTCCTCAAGGATACTTAATTGTTCCTTGACGAATACAGCAAATAAAGATAATATCTTGTCTCCGTCAACAAGATCAATCTTGCTGCTGCTATTTGATGGCACAACAAAATAGACAAGCCGATCAGCATCTCCGTCCAAACTTGCACACCTGAAAAGCTAGATCGATTCAGTTAGTCTTCCTTGTACTAGTTTACATAACAGATGTAGGATAGTTTTTTTTAAGACAAATCCAAACTCAATAGACAAGATGATTACAAGTTCCTCAAAAAACTGGTTGACAAAATACTCTGTGTACAAGCTAAACTGGCTACTACTTTGCAGCATCCTTGGCTAGCTCATAGTACAGAGGACTGCCCTAGTTTAAATGACAGTAACTAACATAGTGGTTCAAAATTCAACATCTCCACAGTGGTTCGCTTTTTACAAAAGAAAGCTAGAGGTAATGCCAGGGACAATACATACATATAAGCCACCATATACAAACAGCTTATCCCCATATGTATCATAAATATGAATATTAGCTATATATTTCATTTTTCTATACCATACTTTAATATTGTTATTCAGATCCCACTTTCACTTTCACTAATTCTCCAAAATTAGCACGATTCGGACATAACGATAATCAAAGAAACTTTCAAAAAATGGAGGCCTTCTTGTACAATAAGCAATGAATACTAATTCTCCTATCAAATAAATGGGGAGATAGCTGACCTTATCCCAGCATGGTCAGAACCAAATCCATGTGGAACAACCTTCTCTTTCTGCACAAAGTCAGCGCCAACTCCTTCATTGAGTACACCTCCTTCTTTTCCAGAATTATAAACCTCAATCACCAAGTCATTCAACGTTTTCGTTATGATTTCAAGCTTCTCTCCACCAACACCATTAGCCCCATCAACAATCAATTTATCCTCGGTCTCATGGGTATTACTTCTATCTGGGATCAAATTCATTAAACACCTGACAAATCAAACAAAGACCTCAAGTTAAAACATGCAGTGAAAATAGAATGTCACACAAAATTACCTATTAATCACATGTTTGCTCAAACGAACTTGAATGAGCTCAAAAGCTGTTCAAAATAATCAGATTCAGTCGCCTTCAAGCCCTTATTTCTAGCACGAACCATCCAGTGTAGCTGTGGAGTCGTTAAAATTCCCATGTCATGGGCAACTGCTCCAGCAATAGCACTGATCCCCTTCAATTGAATGTAAAACAAATGTCAAAATACTTAAAAAAGAACACTCTGTCCCGACCTCTCTCCCAAAAAACGAAAAAAAAAAACAAATAAAAAAAGGGTGTAAGGTTGCAATGCACAATTTTATGGCAATTAAGACTGAAAAGTACTTGTTTAGCAGCTTCAAGAAGAGATTCACCGCTAGGTCTTGTGTCTCTTCCCAACAATATCTCTGCCGAATGTGCTCCACCAAAGGGGATCTTTTCCTTCTTCACAAATTCTTCAATCAACTATTTAAAATAACTTTCCATAAAATTCCAAATCAAGCAATGTAAGAAAAATTAAAAACATACACATGTTTGTACTAGGCTTCCACACAAAACATTAAACTCACTTGTTGTCATGTGCAAGCAAATTTATGCCGAAAGAAAAAAAATTCCCCATAACTATCAAACAACCTCAAATCCCAGTATGTTTATAATAAAATCGGTTGGAGAATAACATGTTTTGACAATGACTCCATAGTCTCAGGCGACAAGAAGCTTTAACAAATTTGAGAGATTAATAGAGCACTACAACATACATCTATATTTGCTGTCTTGGTTTACGAAAAACCTAAAAGAAAATGAAATCCGATAATTATTCTTGAAAGATCAAGAGCATGTTTGAGATTAAGTGTTGTGGCTTCTAATCCACTGCTGCATTGGAATTGAATCACCAAGTAAGTTGGTGATTGCCAATCATATAACCAATAAACAAGCAATGACTATGAAGATACAACCCAAGTACGAATAATTTAAATTGAAAACATGAGTTGTGTGCTACTGACCAAAAGTAGAGATTCGGGATTGGGCGCATTGGCGAGTTGGTCAGCAAAAGGTTCCCAGTCTTGAGAGAGCATGCCGCCACTTGGATCGGTGATTTTGACGCCATTATCGGTGACTTGGTTGTGTGAAGCGGTGATCATCAACCCGATCACGGACTTGGTCTTTAGAGACCTCAAAGCCACCAATATTCCAACACGGTACACTGTTGATTGGAGGATTGAAGAGTCTGCTCTGAACCCGGACGTGCCGTATGAGATCTTCACTCCTGAGAATTTAAAAAAAAAAAAGTGTAGATAGCTATTGTTAGATGAGAAGCACCGTCATTTTGGAAAGGAGAGAGAGAGAGAGAGAGAGAGAGAGAGAGAGAGAGAGTAAGTGATGATGACACCTCACCTCGAGGAGGAGGGAAGAGAGATGATGATTTAAGAATGACAGATTTTTGCTCGTCATTCATTGTTTCCTTTCTTCGAGAATCAAATGCTCTGTGTAGTCTTTTGCTTTGTTTTGTTGTTCCTCTCTCTCTCTCTCTATGCTTCGACTGCTTGTTTTCAGCTAATCAAAACTGAAAATTGGTAAAGAAAAAGCAGAAAAGTTACAGTCAGAATTGAGAAGCTTTATATTCATTTCGTTTTAAAAAATGTAGAACAGCAATCATTCTTTAAAAAATGGGTCTGTTTGGTCAACGGGATTGGCGGGGGATAGAATTAAATAGATTTTAATTAAATATATGTTTGGTTCAAGAGATGAGGAGATAATTTTTAATTAGATATATGTTTGGTTCAAGAAGGGATGAGAGAGATTTTAAAACTAATTTATATTTTATCCTTGTAGCCTTTTATAAATAAAATTAAAACAATGTAGGCTTATATTATCTTTGAATTAAACAAAGAATAAAATTAAAATTAAAAGATCTACATAATACGTGTTATTAAAAATAAAATTAAAACAAGCATCAAACCAGTAGGTAGGCTTTGACATAAATGAATAGATAAAGAAACACTGCAATATATCCAAGTTTATAACATAAATTACTAAAATGATTAAGTTCAGATAATACGCAAAATGTTAATAAGGTTTACGTGCTTCCGCCGGACATTGAAGAATTATTCTAAGTTTGTCAACATCTTTCATTAAAGAGCAATAGATCTTGGGCAATGAGTTTGTATCACATCCACAATCCTTGATTTTCTTCCCCAGAAATTGGAGGCAGCTCATAATTATGGCGTTCTCTCATTATTTCATTTATTTCTCTTATTGATGCATTCTCTTCTCTCAAAGCCTCTGCAACCACATGCACTGTCTCTTTAAGTTCAACAAATTCATTATTTTTGTCTTTGTTGGCCACTCTAGATTTCTTCTTTTTACTGCCATCATTTGATGTGGGTGAAAGATCTTGTGATTGCATTCCATCGTCAAAATCAGTATCAAAGCTCTCCAAATGCACCTCATTCCGAGAGATACTATTATCAAGGTCATCAATAGATTCAATGAAATCTTGCTCTGTGGTAGAATGTCTTTGTTTTCTTGTCTCTTTTCCAGTCCCACCTTCATCTCCATTAGCTCTATTATACCCGTAAAGTTTCACCATCTTCTCATAATTTGGAATTGGGACATTTTTCTAATATGATGCATTTGGTTTTGACTGAAAAATGTAAATTTTACATAAGTTAATCAATATTGATTAGTGACATATTATAATTACAAAATCTAAGAATTTTACCTCAATTAGAGCATCCAAAACTTCTGACTCAGCATCCCACAAATGAGTAGATGGATTCCAAGCAAACCCACTCATACCATTTTTAAAAATATTATAAACATCAGTAAAGTTTTTTTTACAGTTTTCCAGCGATTTTTTACCCTCTCCTTGTCAACTTTCTTCCCAAATAATGAACTCAACTCAGCCACAATGTTTTCATATGCAGTTGTAGTGAAGGTACCGTTGACTTTGTTACCTTTTTCATATTCGTGCATGAAAACATCAATAAGAGCATCGTCCATGGCTCTAGACCAATTCAAGTGCTCATTACCATTGTTTGTTGGTAATTGCCTTTTGGGTGTCATGCTACTATATTTATAAATTATAACATAACAAAATTAATAAAATGAGATAATAAACAAGAAATATTGGAATAATAACGTAAACATGTTTCATTTCAACAACATCAACATTGCAAACTCAAATCCAACGTACATCAATGTAAAATAAACATTCATGTAATAAATACAAGTGCAAAACATTTAGCCCAAACTATCATTTTGATAATTTATCCACATTTGATTTGCTAGACTATCTCTTATAAGCTCACCTCGAGCAACCTCCTCACTGTCACTTCTCGAAGATTGATTATTTTCGTGAGATATATTTTGATTTGCAAGTTCAGCATCTACTTCAGCTATAAGGTCTTCATCCGGGTCTATGCTCATTAAATAATTGTGAAGAATGCAACATCCAAAAATGATCAGTTTTTGAGCTTTGACTCCATAAATGAGCTTTGTTGAATTAGATAAAATCTCTAATCTTTTTTTTAACACCCCAAAGGCTCTTTCAATTGCATTGCGCAATGACGCATGTCGAAGATTAAATAATTCTTTATAATTTTTGGGTGGATTTCTTGCCGAATATTATTTCAGATGATATCGAACTCCTCTATAATGTGTAATAAGACCACTTGTCAACATGAAGCCATCATCAACAAGGTAATATTTTCCTATAATCAATGTAAATAATCAATGTGATAGATTGAAAAATAGGAAATTGAAGAATTTTAATGTATTATGAGTTCTTAATTACCTTAAGGAATTTTAAGTCTATCTTCTCGTGTTAATGCATTCTTTATAATTCTTGAGTCAGAGGCAGTGTCTTCCCATCCAGCGAGCACATAAATAAACTTTAAATCAAATGTGCACGCTGCTAACACATTTTGTGTTGGGTAGTCTTTCCTACCACGATACCGAGGAGCATCTCTTGAAGATACTTTGACACGTATATGTGTCTCATCTATGGCACCAATACAATCATGACACAATGTATTTATATTAATATAATCTAAGTAGATCATGTTAATGTTTGAGTGTATGGTGACTTAATGATAAAAAAATTTACCTTAAAATATGGGTAGAATCTACTACTCCTATGAATTTCAAGAGGGACTGTTGAGCCATCGGGTTGTACAAGGAATTTTTCTTCCAATTCAAGAATAGCTCTCAACACTTTATGAAGATGATGACTAGTTGTCTCACCAGAACGACGAAACCAAAAGTTGACTTCATGATTTTTAGCATTATGTGTCAATATGTAAATTGATTTTGCAACTTGTTCTTCCACACTTGACCATCGTGTTGGTTGTAAGCCACCCTCTCTTTCTAGCATATCACATAATGTTAAGAAAGCTTCCGGACCCATTCTTAATATATTTCTACTAGTTTCACTATTTCTAATTCGACCCATTATTTCTTCACGCACTCTTTCACTATCGGAGCTCATATTATAACTCAATTTTCTCTTACGAGACATCCGAATAACAAAGTAATAAACAATAGCACACATGAGTTGAGCTATAGCTCTTCGGCGCAAATCAAACCATCTATTGACGATAATTTTCCAACCTTGATGATCCATCTAAAATAATAAAAATTTTATAAAATTAAAATAGAATTTTTGTATGGTTCAAAAAATAAAAAATTAAAATTAAAATAATTTATCTACAAAGAAAATAGAAAGAAAAGCAAAAACCAAAATAGAAGGAAAAACAAAGGTAAAGCATGCAGTAGAATAAAACAAAGAAAAAGTAAATTTAAAAGCAAATAAAACAATAGAAGAAATCAAAGAGTGTGTACCTGAGAGAATAAAAAATAAAGAAAGGACGTAATCGAAAAAAAAAAGCAAGGAAATGAAGCAAAGTCCAGGGAAGAAAATAATAAAATAATAGAAGAAAAATAAAAAATAAAGAAAATGAGGAAGAGATAGCGTACCTAAGAAAATAGAGAAGAATTGAATGGTCAAACAAATATAAGAGAAGATAATAAGAAGAATTGAATGGTGATAATTTTGGATTTTAATGTATAAGTAAGGATAATTTAGTCAATGTATTTAAAATTTTAATTGCTCACTTTCTCTCCCCTCCAAAACCCCCCACTTTTGGAGGGGGGCTAAAATTGACTTATGAAAGATTTTGCTCATCTCCCCTCCCCCCTCAAAAAATTAAATCAAACAAATATAATTTAAAATAACCTCCAAAAACCCCCAACCAAACACACTGTAATAATAATCATTTTTCTCACCAAAATAGCTTCTCATATCACTAAAATACACCAGCAAGAACATAACACCCGAACTGAAGAACAAGTGACCGAATGGGTATAAAGATGGCCCGAGAATCTAACATCACCATATTCACACAAAGAGGGAGAACAATTACCCAAACAAATAAGACAACAAGCAGAAGCAGTACCTGTTGAGTGTCGTCGATGGCACAAAATCATGAAGCAAAGAAAAACGTATTCACCAACTCGTTAGCCCTGGACCTCGCCCCAAATCCTAATATTTAATCAAAATTGTTCTTTA
>SKCR01027336.1:0-59528 GCA_019454045.1 Zanthoxylum bungeanum | reverse complement strand
AGGTCATATAGTTTAGAAATCATTTTACATTTGTATATGTTTGTATCAATCAAAGCATGTTATTATATGTATGTAATTATAAGACATAAAGTCCTGAAGATTGATGATGTGATTTGTATTATTTTGTGTTTGGACCAGAGGTTCTATTTGCCTATTTGATATTTATATAGGTCTTTTTGGGTGCTGGACTGTGATCCAGGTTGTCCATTTTAGGGTGCGTCATATTCATTTTTCGTAAGCTTCAGACTTACGGAGATGGGGCTTACCTGTCTCCTGTCAGTAGCATCCTAGCTCAGGTGAGATGTTACAACTTATCTCTCATCTCAAGTCAACAATCCACTGTCAACCACTTTTCTCACACAATTTCATCTCCAATAAAAGCCACTAACAAAACTTTTTTTTAAAAAAAATCTAAATGAATGAAACTCTCACATATAAGCCAACTCTTCAATATTGTCAAAAACTTGGTAGTTTGTAATAATCATAGACAGCTAGAATAACTTTAGGAAAAGTTGTCCTAATTTGTGTTTTGCAATTATAGCATAGTTTTAAATTATGTGGTAATCCTTAGCCCATGTGTATAGACGGTTATTCTTCAACTGTATATAAGCAATGATGGACTACATAGAATGATATGTGCATCCAACTCTCTCAATATCAAAAACTCTTTTGCAAACTCAATGCTCCTAAGTTTTTTTCTTCAAGCTTAGTCATCATCTTAGTCAGTCATCACCACAAGTCGGTCGATTAAACTTTTTTTATTTTTTTTATTTTCAGGGAACAAGAGGTCAAACCTAGTTAACGAAAATATAACTTATATTTAAAATATTAATAAAAAGATATCCAGGTATTCATGAAAAAAGAAGGAAGATTCTTTTTTTTTTTAAATAATAAGAGTCTAGTAAGAGGTTCTGTGTTTTTAAACTTCTTAAAAAAAACTTCTTTGTTGGTCTGTTGCCGTTGGAGAAAATCTACAATGCAATAGAGGTACCACGCTATCCATGCAACCAGCCAATCATCCATTTCCACGAGTGTTAAAAAATTAAAAAACAACTAAAAAATAGGTATTAAATTATACATGTCATTTTCTAATTCGTTGGTGGTACCAAGTCATCCATACCTCCGTTGCACCAAAGAATTACTCGTTGTCGTTGATACTGCTGTAAAGGTTGGGCGAGAATCAAGAATTTTTTTTACAAACGTGGTTTGGAAATCTAGTTTGTGTTCGGAGTTTTTTTTACAATTTTCCCGTATCGGAGTTTGTTTTACAATTTGCCCGTATCGGAGTTTGTGTTCGTAATATATGTCTATATGTATGGATATTGGTTGATGATTCGTAGTACATAAGTCAGCTATATGTAGGATTATGATTTAATCATGTGCTCTCGAGCATTTCGAGCGGCACATATGTTGTTATTGAGAATTATACAACATTCAATATGATTGGATATAAATGTATATGAATGTTTTAATGTTGGAAGTGTTTTCAAGTATGTATGTCTGGTAAGTGAAAGATATGAAAATAAATATAAGTTAAGTTTTCTGAAATTTTACAGGTATGTGTATATGATAGATATTTGAATATGTTTGACTTGTATGCTCTTGTTGAGCATGATTACTTACTGAGCTTATAGCTTACACAAAACTAGTTTGGTAGTTTTGCAGGTTGGCAACCTGATCGGTCAGCCACTTTAGTTTTGGATTTCATGCTCGAGACGCCGGATCACCCAGACTATAGTTACATAATTTAGAGTCCTATGAAGGGTCATATAGTTTAGAAATCATATTACATTTGTATATGTTTGTATCAATCAAAGCATGCTATTATATGTATGTAATTATAAGACACAGAGTCTTGAAGATTGATGATGTGATTTTTATTATTTTGTGTTTGGACTAGAGGTCTTATTTGCCAATTTGATATTTATATAGGTCTTTTTGGGTGCTTGACTGTGATCCAGGTTGTCCATTTTAGTGTGCGTCATATTCGTTTTTCGTAAGCTTCAGACTTATGGAGATGAGGCTTACCTATCTTCTGTCAGTAGCATCCTAGCTAATGCGAGATGTTACAACTTATCTCTCATCTCAAGTCAACAATCCACTGTCAACCACTTTTCTCACACAATTTCATCTCCAATAAAACCCACTAACAAAATTTTTTTTAAAAAAATCCAAATGAATGAAACTCTCACATATAAGCCAACTCTTCAATATTGTCAAAAACTTGGTAGTTTAGAAGCAGAAAAGAATAATGGATGTGCGATGACTTACATCGCATAGCCGTCGCACACAAAAATAGTGGTGCGATGGGTGCCTTCGCAAACCCATGACACTGCCATTTTAGGTAATAATCACAATTCATATTTAGACCAAAATAAGCCATTTTATCGTGTGTCATCTTAACCAAATCGGTCAAAACATCATCAATTAATCACCTCAACAATCAATCAAAGCTTCATTATCTCTCATCTTAATAATGTAATCTTCAGCAGCTCATTGTCTTCAATCCCCCTGCCTCACAAAACCGAAGCTTCCTTCCGAGTTTGTTTCTGAATTTTTCATTCCAAAATTTATCATCATCATCTCAGGACTTAGGTGGTGTTGGTTGGTTATGTAAAACTTAGTTTGCATTGATTCGGTATGTAAAACTATATTATAATATTGCTCTAAAATATGAAATTACAGTGAAAATTATGTGACAAAATCCTTGAACTTAGCTATTTTTTCATAGAAAACCTTAGGCTGTGGTGATAAATGCTTAGTTTTTTTTTTTTTTTTTTTTTTTTTTTTTTTTTTTGAAGATGAAATTCATTCATATATAAAAAAATCATAATGATGTAATTACACGGCCATAACAGCTCGAATATAAACTTAGAAAATCCTAAGACTCAAGCTATGTTAGGATAACACCTAACAACATAAAACAATATATGTACTAATTATTTCCCGTAACTATTAGAGATACATATTCACACCTAAAACTACTTAGAAACATGAGGAATTACGGGACCAGCCTGATCTCCCTACCTCAGCCTTAATGCAAAGTCGGTGACTACAAATCCCTAATTAAAAGTGAAGCAATATAATACACACATTGAACATAAGACTTTTACAATAATATACAATTAATCTAATACAAGATAATTTATAGATCTATGAGACTGCAAATATCTCATAGATAAATGCTTAGTTATTTTGGGTAGGTTATATAATTTCCCTTGGCAATACAAGTGTGGCAATGCTCAAAGCCCCGCCCGAGTTCAAAGTCCGGAAAAAGCCTAATACGAAATGTTATCGGGCTGGGTCGGCTCGTCTCGGGCCGGAGTTCGTGCTTTTTCCACCCCATTTTTTTTATAATCAAACTCAAAAATAATTTAACTCTTATATCCTAAAACATATCAATAAGAAATTAAGAATTAAATATCACTTTCTAAAAGGTATATGTATCAACTTAAAAATTAAAAATTTATAAATAAAAATTCTTTTTTTATTTTTTAACTTGGACATTGGTCGGGCTCGACCCGAGCCAAATATTATAAAACCTGATCCGGATTATTTGATTCTCTAGTCTGCCTAAAATTAAGACGGATCGAACAGGACATGGGCTTTTTTGACATGCTTAAGGCGGTACCCCTCAATTGACTTTTTTGACAGCTATCCCAATCGTCCAATTCCCTGCCACATATCCCCATTCATCTACATATATAAACATCCACTCTATTTTATTATTAGCTAAATCTCTGAAGCTCTGCTTTCAAATTGCTCTCAACCTTTAACATTCTCTGACACAGCGCCACCTGGGTATCACTTTCTTTCTTTCTTTCTTTCTTTTCTTTTCTTTTGGTTCATTTTATAGAATATAGAGGTAAAACAAAACAAGAGAAGAGATTGATTTATTTTTATCTGGAATCGTTGTGTGATGTGGGCATGATAGAGTAAGGAGTAAATTTATTTATTTATTTTAAATCTACATGTTATGCCCTGATTAGCATCATATTATTATTTTTATCAAATAGGGGGTTTATATGTTTCCTAAAGCGTTCTTATAAGAAATTCTTACAATTAAATGGACATAATTTAGGTATTTGTGTAGTAATATTCTAATTGATAGCTCAAAGGAAATTGATTTTTGTGGTAAAGGAAGAACCTTTGTGCTTAAGAGATGAGCAACACTGCTGCTGGGCAATCTTCCAAATCAAAGGCAGGTTCCTCACAGTCCTATGAAACAACTTCATTTAAGCGCAAGCGAGGAGTCTTTCAAAAAGATCGTCAGTAATTGCTTCATTGTCCTGTTTATTTCCTAGTTTTTGATAATATTTATTCATTCAGTTTTACTGATATCTTATATTATTGTTTTTCTTAAAAAAAAAATTTGTTGCTGCAGTTCAACATATGATGTATGGTTTTGGGGATGATACTAATGTAAGTATCATTATCCATTGATCGACCTTATCTTGTTCTCTTAATGGCATATTCATTTGTGTTGATTGGAAGTATTTGTTATGATGATTTGGTTATTTTTTATGCTTACTCTTGCCAATGATATCACTTGTTTTCTGTCTTTGTTATTTAATGATTTTTTTACACTGTCATGAACATTTTGAGATCAATAATCTTTTATCCGTTATTTGTTCTGAAACGTTTCCAATTTGTTTTTAATATGTGTATTCTCTTTGTTAGCTGAACTTGGCTTACTGCAATCAGGAAGACAAACCCAAAAAATTGGCTGGCAAGAATTATTATGTATAATATGATTTGAGATATTTCAGAAATGAATCAGATAGAATTAGATTTATACATTTGGAATTATAAGAACGTGTTATTGTTTTCAACAATTATTTACCTCGTCGAAGAGGGCTGGCCCTGTAGTTTAGGCTGTAGCTGAACCTTTCTGCACTTAGTGGCTGCATTGCTAGAGACCAAAATCCCTTTTTTGAGCCAATTGAGTTTATGTCCTCAGCTCGCAATACAATTTTTGGTATATTGTTAACAATTTTTTACTTTTTTAATCCAGAGCACTTATTGTGTTGATCTGTTCATGGAGAGATTACAGCACTGTGTCTGAGTCATTAGAATGATATTTTACTCCAGGTCTTGCCTCATTTAGCACTAAATCATACTTGCTGCACTAATAGACGAAGCTTCAGCTGTTAAGTTTTTACATGGTTGGTGTGGAACTTTATGATTTTATTTTTGAAGTTTGTTCTAATTGGATTTATTCATTAACTTCTTGGGTGGCATTATTAGCCACTTCCAGAAACTGTGGCGCTTGTGGAGGACATTGTTGTGGAATATGTCACCGATTTGGTAAGCATTTGTTTGGCTTTATATTGGTCTCTTGCTTTGCATAAGATGTCATGGTAGGTATGATGTTTATATGTTACACTTTTCTGCAGGCACACAAAGCACTGGATATTGGATCAAAGAGAGGAAAGTTATCTGTTGAGGATTTTCTTTATCAAATCCGAAAGGTACATCTAGCTGGAGGCATTGTTTCAGTTCACTTGTTTGTTTATGTGATGGTTGTGTTCTTATGTGGAATTCTTGTTCACATTCTGCTTGTCTGAATGCTATAAACTCTATTGCTCCAAGTTTTTTACCATATAAAGTTATTGGCTAAAATTTACATGTTAACCTTGCAGGACCTGCCAAAACTGAATCGCTGCACAGAATTGCTTTCGATGCAAGAGGAGTTGAAGCAGGCAAGAAAAGCTTTTGAGGTAGATGAAGAGAAGCTGGCATCAATAGAGTGATTAACCATCAATAGAGTGCACAACCCAGATTATGTTCAATTTAAGAAGGATTATGCTTTAAATAACGTTTGAGTTGAGCTCTAAAAGTCGTAGACACACTACTAGCAGATTTGATGCTCATTTGGTATCATGAGATTTAACAAATATTGTGCTGCTGTTCTCTCTCTAGGGGTGTCTCCAGTAATTCCCAGAGACATCTAAATTTGCTCCGTCTTGTAAGGCAATCAAATCTATTTCACTTGAGAATCTCATTTCTTGGCTTAATGGGAATGCCATATATTTCTTAAAATATAGCCACTCCCTACTGTTGCTGCCAAAAGACTTGTGCAAAACTAAAACAAATTTGTACTAGAGACCAAACAGAAATGAGAGATTATATATAACTCAATTGGCAAAAAATTATATTGCCACCAAGACATCTTTACTTGTTAATGGAGGAAGAAGACCTCAAAGAGTTCCCGATTTTGGTATATAACCTCATCATTTTCGAAATACATGCTTACCTTTGTGCACTGCCAATGTCAACTAAATGTTCATCAAGGTGCTTAATGCTCTTCTCAAACCCAAAAAGAACTTGAACCTAAAAGAGGCAGGAAATGACTCAATGAGAAAATCAGTGGTTTCCTCAAAGAGGGACAGGCCCTCACATAAAGATAAAAATTAATTAATTAATAAAGAACTAATAACTAATACCTTTGTGCCAATGTCAACTAAATGTTCATGAACATGGCATTCACAGGAAATAACTGTTGTGTGATGTTATGAATGGGATCATGGTTGTAATAAGAAATTAATATAGTAGCTTCACACTAGAGATGACAGGAAAAAAGATTAAGTTCCTCTTAGGCCAACTAGCCCTATAATCATTACTTTCCAATCAATACGACGTCGACTTAGTCATTTTTTTTTTCTTAAATGCTCGACTTAGTCTTAACAAAGATAAAAATACAGAAATTATTATACCAACCTATCATATTATTCATATAGGCAGTGCGTCCAAAATGTTCAAAAAGATGCATTCGAAGGCAGATTTATCAGTACTAAGCTCTTTAGACTTGTATAGAATGACTCATGAAGCAGCAGCTAATATAGAACATATGACATTTGGTAATAATTATAGCTAGTTAGTTGCTCAAAGTGAACATCTTCGCTATGAGGAGGATAATTAGACGAGTTATTTTATTCTACTTTTTCTATCCAAGTAGAAAGCAGAGATAAAAGAGCTATATTTTCAAAGACATGCCAGAATTGATGACACATTATCTCTATGGCAAGATCAAAGATAATTCAATGTCTCATCATTCACTGGATACTGAAATTGATAATCATGCTGCAAATGTACTAGATATAGACTGAAAACTTCTCTCAAAAGGCGTCAACTACTACATGACTCTTATCAATATCAAGAGATCACAATGGAACGTCTTTAATAAGTATTAACATCTTAGGCAAGATAAGATTCCTTTAAGCAAATATATGTATCCACTTTCAGAAAAGTCGTAATAATTTTGTCTGTCTTTTGTAATAATCATAGACAGCTAGAATAACTTTAGGAAAAGTTGTCCTAATTTGTGTTTTGCAATTATAGCATAGTTTTAAATTATGTGGTAATCCTTATCCCACATGTATAGACGGTTATTCTTCAACTGTATATAAGCAATGATGGACTACATAGAATGATATGTGCATCCAACTCTCTCAATATCAAAAACTCTTTTGCAAACTCAATGCTCCCAAGTTTTTTTCTTCAAGCTTAGTCATCATCTTAGTCAGTCATCACCACAAGTCGGTCGATTAAACTTTTTTTATTTTTTATTTTCAGGGAACAAGAGGTCAAACCTAGTTAACGAAAATATAACTTATATTTAAAATATTAATAAAAAGATATCCAGGTATTCATGCACAAAGAAGGAAGATTCTTTTTTTAAAATAATAAGAGTCTAGTAAGAGGTTATGGTGTTTTTAAACTTCTTTAAAAAAAAAAAAAAAAAAAAAAAACTGCTTTGTTGGTCTGTTGCCGTTGATATTGCTGTAAAGGCAGTTGGGCGAGAATCAAGAATTTGTTTTACAAAAGTGGTTTGGAAATCTAGTTTTTATAACCTCTGAAAGGTCATTTTTATCAAAAACAGCCCCCATTATTATTTTCATTAGCCTGTTGCCATTGATATTGTTGTAAAGGAATCAAGAGTTTATTTTACAGACGTGGTTTGAAAATCCAATTTTTATAGCCTCTGAAAAGCCAGTTTTATCAAAAACACCACTTTTCTTTTTTTTTTTAAGTTTTCGGGGAACAAGAAGTCAAGGTATAATTTATATTTAAAATATTAATAAAAAGAGATCATGTTATTCATCCATAAAGAAGGAATGTTCTTTTTATAAAATATTAAGAACCTAGTAAGAGGTTCTGGTGTTTTTGAACTTCTTTCAAAAAACACAGCTCCGTCGACCTGCTGCCATTGATACTTGTTGTAAAAGCGTTTGGACGAGAATCATGAGTTTATTTTACAAATGTGGTTTGAAAATTCAGTTTTTATAACCTCTGAAAGGCCAGTCAGTTTTATCAAAAACACTTCTTTTTATCTTTGATAGCAAAGCCTTTTTTTATTAATATCTTAAATGTACGATATACGAGCAGTTACAAATGCTTAAAAAAATCCAATAATCCAGGTAAATTAGCAATAATCTAGGTAAATTAGCAGTAATAAATAGTCATCTTTTTAAAGGATTTGAATTATCAGACTATACAGACAATCTAGTAGAAACAAAATTAGAGTTACTTAAGAAAAGAGGTGATAGTTTAGAACCGGAGTTATAAAAATTGTATAAACTTTCAAAAATTAGAATATCTAGATTTTGAAATAAGTAATTATATTGAAACATCCCGTCAGAAATAGGATACTACCGGCAAGAGCAAGGATTAACCCATCTCCATAAGCCTCCAAATTTATAGAAAACTGGACATGGTGTATCATAAAACTGGACAACCGGGAACAAAGTCCATCATTAAAACGAAACATGTAGAAGACATCAAATATACAAAAGGATCTCAGGTCCACACAAGACATATCAAGCTCATAATCAACACTTAAGGCTCTGTGCCCACAACATCATATGCAAATCAAAACTTTTACTTAATAAGTACACAACAACATGCACAGCACGATGAATAACATAATAAACATGGACCCTAAATCTCTATGACATTTCTCAGAACACTTACGATAGTGACAACAACTTGGGTGATCCGGCGCCACGAGCATGACCTTCAAAGTTGAAATGGATGACTAATTTGGAAGCCAACCTGCAAAACTAGCAAACTAGTTTGGTGTGATTTATAAAACTCAGTAAGTAACCACGCTCGTAGTACAAACAAAACATACAATTCAAGCATATCATAAGCTTTTCAAGATTACCAAGTTATTAAGAGTTCATAGTTATCAACTTTTTATTATCCTTTATACTTTACAAATGCCAAATCCTCATATATGTATATATATGTGTGCCAATCTAATATGTAAACATCCAAAGCATACAAAGAAAATATTCGAATATCAACAGAGTATGTCATTTAACATCGAATCCATTTCAATCATATGAAACATGAAGTTAAACTTTTATACTTTATCACGAATAAAAATCTTTGAAATATCATCAAATCGGTAAGTCAAACAAACTTTCTTTAATTCCGATAGCCTTACGATAGCTTAACATTCGTGACCTATACGCATTCATACATATCAGTTTAGAAATCATAGCTCACTTCTTTTACATTCATGTAAATCCAATTTCAGAATTCTTACTTGGAGACATGTCTAGTACTAGAGTCTCACAAACACATTCAGTCTCTTTCACAACATACGTACATACAATAATAAACTTAGCAAACACACTTTATAACATCTTATACTCACACCGGTTTTATCATATACACTCAGAAAAACATACAATCATCGTGCAACGACAACGAAACATACATAACAGTCAATACATCAAAAAACACATAACCCAAACAACACATACATATACTATGGTTTACAAAAGCAATGCTCGTATGAGACTCATTACCTATTTTATAATAGGTATGAGATGAATGTCATCCGAACAAATTCCTAACCAGCTTGGCTACAACACCACTAAATTATCAACCGATTAAACATACACGCATGCGCACATATAACGTAGTAGAAACTCATTATGTAATTCCTCATATACTGGCACATACGTGACAACCACTCCGAGTCATCATCTAAACACTCATATATTCTAAATATATGAATATACACATTACTACGAATTCAAATGTTATATCTTTAACAGTCCTCATATCTTTCACTTATCGAACAAACATACTCAGTTTCAGATTTCTATTTGGAAACATTTGATACAGAAACATATCAATTAAACATATCCATTCAGGAAGAGCTTAGCTTATACCTATTTATTATCACACTTAACCACCCAAACTCCATACAGACAAATTGCATGTATGAGTCAATAATAAATTTATTCAAACAACGTACACTTACACATGCTAATACAAATTAGGAATTCATAACTTATTCCATTTACCGATCATGTATACTCAAATTATACATATATTATCATCACATATATATATGAATACGTGTACATGTGCTTATACATATACATATTAATTTACATAAACATATACATATCATTACAGGTTCATAAACTTACGTACATAAATACATGCATATAGACATTAAACTCATCAAATGTCTCATTTCATATCATAGCAATAACAAAAATCCATACATGTGATGGTCGATTAACTTAACTATACATATTCTTGAACTCCGTTCTCAAAATCACCTCTTAATTATCCTCGTTTTATCCTAAACATTTCAATCATCTCTATATATATTTAAAACACAAATCAGCAAATCAAGTACTCATCGCATAAGTTACTTTCCTGGCTTCGCGAGCACTCCAGGTCCTAGTCAAATCTGTCAAAATAAATGGCGAAATGCCATCAGAATCGTAACTTACAAAATTCTCGACTTAACTATGCCAAATTCTGAATCTTTTCGGGACAACCTGATTAAGTCTGATTTCAATGATTCCAGTTTCATTAATCTCAAAACATCATTACAAACAAATCCAAGCCACCAATTAACTTAAATCCTCTATTTACGTATTTTTGAAAAATCTTTCGAAAAATTTTCCGTAAACGCTACAAAATGGTCTGGAACCCTCCAAACCTACCCGGATTAATCTAAACATTATTGTATCATCATTCATATCTAATATTACATTTAGGAAAACATCAATACACACGAAACCCACTTTTATCGAAAACTTACATAATCTATCGGATCAATCCAATTCATTTCGTTTCACTCGGATTCTACCATATATACATATTCAATATATTCATGCTCAAACAATTCAATTATATCATTTTGCTACTCTAAAAAGCTACTGGAAACATTCGAACATATAACGACAAACTTGAAATTAGCAAATTTCTACCGGGAGGTCTTACCGAGATTTCGAGGGCAAATACGGACTCCCAAAGATCCCACGAACGTGCTGGAATCGACATAATTTCGATCGGAGCTATTAGTTATTCGGAGGTTACTGTTCATTGTCGATTTCTCTCTCAATTCGCATGCAACCTTGCATGGAATGAAAAAACCATCACCGCCAACTTGTAAAACTCTCCGAGGGTGTCGATTAGGCAGGTGGCTTGGGCCGTGAAATCAAGCGATGAGCCGGGATTGGAAAACCCATATCTCGCGTGTCTCTTGCTCTTTCTTATCGTTTGCTAGCGTTCTAGGGCTGCCGCTGGCCACCACAAGAATGAGTGGTGGCCGGTGCACCCCTATGGGTCATCACGTCGACCGGCGATGGCCGGCTGGCCCCCGATCTGACCAAAGCTCTCCAAAATATTTTTGGGGATGAGAGGTCGAGTGAAGGGATTTGTAGTGTTACGTCATTTTTGCAATTACAAGAAACTTCAAGGTATATATAGAAAAAAAATTGAAAATTATATTTTAACCCCCGTGAAATTGGTGCTAGGTCTCTACCATGGGGCTTTCTCGGAAATTTATATTTTGGAAGCTCTTATGATGCACATTTCGAAAAGTGATCAACACAAAAGTTGTTTGTCTCGGAAAAACGAGTCCAATAGTTCAAGAATCAGCTCAATTCAAATTAATTTACTATTTTATAACTGAAACAACAAAATTTCTGCGTATAACGATATAAACAGGAATCGCGTAACCGGTTCTCGAAACCACGCATTTTCCAACGTGACTAAGCTTCACTTTAAAATATTTCGACCTATTTTCCAACATATAAACTCCTAATTCTTAATATCATCCAGTTCCAAAACCTAAACTTTAATTCGGAAACCTTCCAGAACTGTTCTAAAAACTCGGGATATTACATTATCCCCTCCTTATAAAGATTTTGTCCTCAAAATTCCTCTATCCTTATGTCTAATCATTCATAACCGAACGCACATACATGAAAATCTTATCCGTATCCGGAGGTTATCTCACATTACACACCTTCAAAAGTTACGTATTTCATACATCAATACAAACCATGCTATTTCAAAGCAAAATAGATTGAATCAAATATTTCTTACCAAAATCAAATCAAACTATCATTTCAATTCACATTTATTCATAGGAACACACGGAAATCGTTTCAAATTCATCTACCATAGAAATAGAAAGCCAAACAAGAATTCTAGATAGTTAATGACAATCATCATCAGAAACGAGGAGCATAAAACAGGTTCTTTACAGGCAGTCAGATATAGTATCAAAAACAAAAAACATAATACATATTTCATACTATCTATTTCATCTACAATCTGAAACGAGACTCATTCATTTCACATCATGTCATTTCATATCATATCTGTAAAGACCATTAACACCAAAGTTTACATACGTACATATCCAACCACACATACGACATTGTATGGCTAACAACAAAGCATACATAACCATCACAATATTCAAAAGATCCATGACTAAATTATAAACCTACATACGTGCTCTTATAACAAACATATACTTTTATATCAACAAATACATCCATCGTCACAGCCAGAAGTGACATTTAATCATAACGAATCCTTTCACTGCCAATCTCTGACATCATCAAAATGGAAAATGTAAAACAATCTCTTTTTAAAAATCTTCTCGAAAACACATTATAAAAAATCTTTTATTGTAAACATAAATCAATTTCGAAATTTATCACCATCGTAAATATGTATCAAGCGTCCAGTACAAACTCAACTCGATGAAATATAACAAGAGCCCAGTGTCAAAATTGTACGCACAGATCGGACAATGAATGGAACAATGGCAGCACATAAGGTAGCAGGTCGGTCTCCCTATATAGTAGACAGAGCCCTATACAAGCGCCACAGTGGAATCAAAATCATAAAACCATAAAAACCATATACAAACACCGTGACGGAAACAATATCGAAATGTATCATAATCAAAACATAATTCTTTTGAAATCATTCTTTTCGTAAAACAGAAATATGTTTAAATCATAAATAAATCTTTGAAAACTTAATCAAAAATCAAATGTTTATCCTTCTAAATCATTATTTCGTATACTAACTTTTCAAAATACTTATCAAGCGTCCACTATTCGATTCGTGTGCACCGATCGGACAGTGTACGAACAAGATCATGTCGACAGAGTAGTGTGCCAGCCATTTTTCAATGGTCATGACCCTATAACAAGCTTCCCGGTCAAGCTGGAATGAAACATATACAAGCGTCACGGAGGGTCAAAAACATAAAACTATCAAGCACCGTGACGGAAACAGATTTTCAAGCATCTCGAAGGAAATAAAGTTTTATGATTTAAAAATATCAAAAATTATTTTCGAGCGCCGAGACGGAAACATATCATCAAGCATCTTGACGGAAACATATCGATAAATCACAAAACATGAAAACATGAATCAAACATCGAGGCGGGAATATATTATTTATCATTTATAGTCAAAACCAAAATATATGAAATGTTTCTTATTATCAAAATCCTTTTTTTCCATGAATCAAATACCAAGATCTCAAAACATAAATCAAAATATCTAAGAATATAAAACAAGACATTAATATAGCAGAAAATAAAAATTCCATTCACATTACATACATATACATATATATATATATATAACGACATACTTTTAACTGAGTATATATATATATGTGTATATATATACTCAGTTAAAAGTATGTCGTTTATATATATATATATATGTATATGTATGTAATGTGAATGGATATTTTTATTTTCTGCTATATTAATGTCTTGTTTTATATTCTTAGATATTTTGATTTATGTTTTGAGATCTTGGTATTTGATTCATGGAAAAAAAGGATTTTGATAATAAGAAACATTTCATATATTTATATTTTGATAAAACAAAAGATTAATGATTTCAAAGTATTAATTGAAAAAGAAATCTGTGCTGATTTACCTTCTGCCTTTTGGAATAGAAAGCAACATTTGATAGATCTTCCCTATGAATCCTCTTTTGATGAAAGAAAATTCCTACTAAAGCTAGACCTATTCAAATGAATATGGACTTAGAAAAACATTGTAGAAATGAGATCAAGGATTTAGAGTCTAAAGTTTGATTGTCAAGTCAAGGTCTCCTTGGTCCTGCGCCGCTTTCTATGTAAATAAAATTCTGAGATAGAAAGGGGAACACCTAGACTGGTTATAATTACAAACCTTTAAATAAAGCCCTAAAATGGATTAGGTATCCCATACCTAACAAAAAGATTTGCTTCAAAAACTCCACTCTGCTTTCATATTTTCAAAATTTGATATGAAGTCTGGTTTTTGGCAAATTCAAATCCATCATAAAGACCGTTATAAAACTGCTTTCACTGTTCCTTTTGGACATTTGAATGGACAGTGATGCCGTTTGGTTTAAAGAATGCACCTTCTGAGTTTCAAAGGATTATGAATGACATTTATAATCCTTACTCCGAATTTTGCATAGTCTATATTGATGATGTGTTAATCTTCTCAAAAGACATTGATCAGCATTTCAAACACTTAAAGACTTTTTATTTTGCCACTAGGAAAGCTGGCCTAGCCTTTCTAGTACAAAGATTTCTTTGTTTCAAACTAAATTAGATCCTAGGACATTACATTTCCAAAGGACAATTACACCAATTGAAAGATCCCTAGCCTTTACTGATAAATTCCCTGATAAAATCCTGATAAAACACAACTCCCAAGATTTTTAGGAGTTTAAATTATGTTCTAGATTTTTGTCCTAATATCATAGGATTGCAAAACCTTTACATGATAGGTTAAAGAAAGTTCCTGTCCCCGGCTAATGACACACTAAAGCTATTAGATTAATAAAAGATACCGTTAAAGAAACCCTGTCTATATTAGCTACCCTAGTTTTACAAAGGTTGTTAAACTGTTGGAAATCTAATAACCATATCCCAAGATCAAAAACCAAGCAAGATATATATAAGAATGAATTAGATTGAAGTAATGGCGGAAACAATACTCACAAATAGCCAAATGTGGATGCAATGGATGAAGCAAAAATCCTCCTTTGTGCAGTGAAGATTTCGGCCAAGCAGTGAAGAGAAGCTCCAAGCTTGAATTTGATCCTTCCAAGCTCTAAGATGAGTTTCCCATATCACCTTGTATGATCCCTTGATGGTGCTAGCCAAAGATGTGTTCTTTATGTTCCAAACAAACACAAATTCTTCAAGCTTTTTGCAACAAAAACCTGAAAATGGAGAGCAAAAACTGTCACAGTTTCGGTAATTAGAGAGGGAGAGAAGTATTGATTTTTTGTCTCAAAAATCAATTTATATTTATGTTATAATTATATTAAATAATAATATAAATATAACACAAACCATGCAAACTTAGAGTGTCTTAACACTCAATTTCCATGCATTACCCTTGAGTGCATTGTACACTATCTTCATGCATTGCATCTTGATTAAATAATGCAAATAATGACAAGTGTCATGTGGGCCCCACACGTTTCCAAATGAAAGTGGGCCCACTTGCACTCACGCGTTCGGGTTCGATATTTCCGAAATATCGAGCTTACGTCGCGACGTTAATTAAATCGAATTTAAATAAATAATTGCGCCTAGCGAAATTATTATTTACGTCGCTAACGAATTAATTCTAAATTAATTCGTTTGCCCGAATTAAAATCTAATTTCAATTTCGCGTCGAAATCGAATTCCGTTTATTATATCGAATATAATAATTTTACGATTAATTCTAAATTAATCGCTCTCTCTCTTTATACAGTACTTTATCCGAGATAAAGTCTCTCCTTTATTAATCCAAGATTAATCGAGTTTGAATCATACGTCATCGGTGAATCTTCGGGAAGCGACCCAAGAGACCTCTAGATATGTTGGCAGTAAATCCGGTTGTCGAACTATTCGAACACGTACGTACCAAGTACTACGTTTTTACCGATTTACAAGACAAGGTTAGCTTCTAGCAAAACGCCATGCCTACCCAATTCTCTAGAAATATTCTTACTGGAATATTAGATCTATAACAGGCGTAGCATACCGTAGTATAGTGTATATCGAACCAGTATCGGATGATCACATGCTAGGGCTGGGGCTGGATAAGTGTCTGCCCCGTCCGAAACACATATCGGATGTCAAGCAACCAGTCTCTTTGAATCGGATAATCCTGACCTAGTCATATTATCCCGATGGTTGCAACCATTATAGAGTACTAGTTCTGAATCCCTCGCGATCATCATCTCCATATGTCTGAAGTGATACCCATCTTGACATCACACCCAGTACACTACGATTCTCGATAAACTCAGAAGAGGTATACACAGAACTCGTTAAAGCCCTGGACCACCAAACCTAAATTTTACCGATTGTCGTAAGTACTAGCGATGCAAGTCTCAGGTTAAGATCATATGCACCTACCCTGAAGCGGACTCCCATAGACACGCAGACATACTACCAATGGGACTCCGCGGGGTCTATCCAGAGCGAAGCTGTTTTCCGTACCATCGGTAAAACACAACCTCCTACCGCACTTGCATAAGTATCCAATACTTAAATATATGAGAACTATGCCGTTGTGCCCTCACAACATGCACAAGTGCAGTACTAGTCTATTCCGCATTATCGATGTCCAATCTCGATAATACTACGACTAGGGATATTTAATGATTAAACCTTTATGGATTGATACTGTCTCATATCATCACAATCCGGAACTAATCATAGGGACTTTTACCATTTATATTCTAAGTAAATAAATTACAAAACGGTAAAAGGCAATTTCATTACTACATAGTTAATTTTGTACAATAATACAATATCATTTACAAAATAGTGACGCTATGGGTCATTACTGTCTAACAATCTCCCACTTGGCCTATAGCCAGTCACTCAAGCATCTAATACCTGAACTATGTACATGTCGCTCAAACTTTTCCCGAGGAATAGCCTTCGTCAGCGGATCTGCAATATTATCCTCTGATGCGATCTTCTCGATCTTCACATCGCCACGATGTATGATCTCTCGAATCAGATGGAATCGTCGAAGAACATGTTTGGATCGTTGATGAGACCTTGGTTCCTTAGCCTGTGCTATAGCCCCGCTATTGTCACAATACAATGGAACGGGCTCAGCTGCTAACGGAACTACTCCTAATCCAATTAGGAATTTTCGGATCCAAACTGCCTCTTTTGCTGCTTCAGCTGCTGCAATGTACTCCGCTTCAGTTGTTGAATCGGCAACAGTATCTTGCTTGGAAGATTTCCAGCTCACTGCTCCGTTATTCAAGCAAAATATGTACCCGGTTTGCGACTTGAAGTCGTCTCTGTCGGTTTGGAAACTTGCATCGTATACCCAGATACCTCAAGTTCTCCATCTCCATAGATTAAGAAAACATCCTTAGTTCTTTTAAGATACCTAAGGATATTCTTAACCGCCATCCAGTGATCCTGTCCTGGATCGGCCTGATATCGACTGCACATGCTCAAAGCATAGGACACATCAGGTCGTGTACATATCATGGCATACATGATCGATCCGACTGCCGAGGCGAACGGAGTCCGACTCATGTTGTCTCTCTCATCTTGTGTTTTAGGACACATGTCCCTAGATAGAAAGACGCCATGTGATGTTGGCAACAGTCCCTTCTTGGACTGATCCATGTTGAATCTCTTCAACACTTTATCAATATATGTACTCTGGGAGAGTCCAAGTAGCTTTCTAGATCTATCCCGGTAGATCTTTATTCCTAGAATAAAAGCTGCTTCTCCCAGATCTTTCATGGAGAATTTCAATGAAAGCCAAGCTTTCACCGACGTTAACATGGGAATGTCATTGCCTATAAGCAATACATCGTCGACATAAAGGACAATAAAAGTCAGTGCACTCCCACTAACCTTCTTATATACACAAGGATCATCTACGTTTTGAATGAAATCATATTCTTTTATGACCTCATCAAAACGTTGGTTCCATGACCTCGATGCTTGCTTCAGTCCATAAATGGACCGATTTAACTTACAAACCTTGTTTGCAAGTCTTGGTGCGATAAAACCGTCAGGTTGTTGCATATAAACATCCTCCAACAGGTTTCCGTTAAGGAAAGCGGTTTTAACGTCCATCTGCCATATTTCGTAATCGTAATATGCAGCTATTGCAAGCATTATCCGAATGGATTTAATCATGGCAACGGGTGAGAAAGTTTCGTCATAATCAACTCCAAGTTGTTGACGATACCCCTTCGCTACAAGCCTAGCTTTGTACGTTTGAACGTTGCCATCCATGTCTGTCTTCTTCTTGAAGACCCATTTGCATCCAATAGGCTTTACGCCTTCTGGTGCATCAACCAGTGTCCAAACTTGGTTGGTATACATGGAATCCATTTCGGCCTTCATGGCCTCTTGCCATAAAGTGGATTCGATACCCTGTATCGCTTCCTCATACGTAGCCGGTTCAGTATCCTCAATAAGATTAATATCTACATGAGGTGAGATCAGGAATCCATACCTCTCAGGTATTACCCTGACTCTCTCCGACCTACGTAGCCCTTGTGTAATTGAAGATTGTGGTTCAGTCTCATCCTGGATGGACTGTTCATGTTCCGTTCTAGATTCAATGCCAGGAACAGTATCACTACGACTTTCATCGAGTTCTACTTTCCTCCCACTAACCACTGCATTTAGGAATTCCTTCTCAAGGAAAACTGCATGTAGAGCAACAAATACTTTGTTCTCTTTTGGGTTATAGAAGTAATATCCTTTGGTTTCCTTAGGATATCCAACAAATAGGCATTTATCTGATTTGGGTTCAAGTTTGGTACCTTCCAAACGTTTGACGTATGCCCAGCAACCCCAAATCTTCAGGAATGAGAAACCTGGTTTCTTTCCTGTCCATATCTCATACGGAGTCTGTTCAACAGACTTTGACGGAACCCTATTCAAAATAAGAATTGCACTTTCTAATGCATGTCCCCAGAAGGATATAGGTAGCTCAGTGCGACTCATCATCGACCTTACCATGTCAAGCAAGGTACGGTTTCTCCGTTCAGACACACCATTTAATTGTGGTGTTCCAGGAGGAGTCCATTGTGAAAGAATACCATATTCTTTCAAGTAATCTTGAAACTCATTACTTAAGTATTCGCCACCACGGTCCGACCGTAATGTCTTAATACTCTTGCCTGTTTGTTTTTCAACTTCGTGTCGAAACTCTTTGAATTTCTCAAAAGTTTCCGACTTGTGCATCATTAGATACACATAACCATAACGTGATGCATCATCCGTAAAGGTTACGAAGTATCGATATCCACCTCTAGCCTGGCTAGACATGGGCCCAAAACGTCACTATGAACGAGGGCTAACAGTTCAGTGGCGCGTTCACCTTTACCACTAAAAGGTGATTTAGGCATTTTGCCTAATAAACAAGATTCGCAGACGTCATATGAATTTGGATCAAATCCGTCCAAGTACCCACTCTTCGAAAGTGTGGATATGCGAGTCTTGTTGATGTGTCCCAGACGACAATGCCACAAATAAGTTTCTTCTTTTGGATTACTCATTTTGAGCCTTTTGTTTGTTATTTTACATTTTGGAGATTCATTTATATTCAAAATATAAAGACCATTATTTGCATCAGCACTGCAAATTTCTGCATCATTCATATATAAATAACACCTGGTGTTTTTAAATACAAAAGTGTACCCGGTTTGGGTTAACAAAGATACAGAAATAATATTCCTAGTTAAACTAGGAACAAAATAACAGTCATTAGTTTAAGTACATGCCCCGAGGGCAGTTCCAAAACAAAAGTGCCTACGGCCAAAACAGCAACAGAAGTTCCATTTCCAACTCGTAGATCTACCTCCCCCGAAGCCAGTCTCCTGCTATCATGCAGATCCTGCACATCAGTACAAATATGAGAACCACAGCCAGAATCAAAAATCCAATTTTTATTAAGACTAGAAGTAGTCATATTTATCTCAATAACAAACATACCTGAGGCCGGAGCCTTGCCCGCCTGTATGTCCTCCTTATGTCCCTTGTTCATGCGGCAGTCACGCTTCCAGTGACCTCTTTTGCCGCATTTAGGCAAACATCTTGAGACTTGTCCCTTGGCTTCCCAGAAGCCTTTGTTGACTTGGCCTTGCCTTTGTTCTTATGCTTCTTCTTTTAACACCCCCAGTTGCCTTGAGCCCAGCTTTCGGCGTTTGAGATGTTGTTGCAAAGTGCGCCTCGCGCTTGTTGCCTTTCAGAAGTTCTTTCTCTGACTCCTTGAGAATCGACAAACTCTCCAAGAGTGTCATCCGAATTCATCAGTTTGTAGTTGATGACAATCTGTTTCCAAGTATCGGGTAGTGACTGTAGAAGTACATCTATAGCCAGCTCAGACTCCAAGACTATACCCATACAAGCCAGTTCATCAATATCGGCTATCATTTGAGTCCCATGGACCTCAACAGAACTACCATCAGTCATACGGGTGCGAAAGATCCTCTTCACCAACTCGTACCTCGCCATCCGCTTATTAGTGCGGTGAAGATCTTGCAATCTTGCCATCATATTATAAGGATCCAAGTCCCTATTTTGGCGACGAAAGTGTTGAGTCATTGAAGCAAGCATGATCGACTGAGCCGTGTCACAATCATCACTGTGAGTTTTCCATAACTCCAGCTCAAGTGGCTCAGTGGGCTTAGGCCCGAGAGGTCTCTGAATCGTATACAGTATCCTCTCTGCCCCAAGGACTATCCTTAGGTTCATTTCCCAATCAGCAAAGTTTGTCCCCTTAAAGACATTGTCACCCATGATGATGTCACGGACATTTACCTTGCTAGCCATCTTAACTACGATAGTCCAACTATCTAGTTAACGATAAAAATGGGTACAGTCAAACTGTTACAAGAAAAATAACATTTTATTAGTCCAACTAATGTTAAAAATTGACGAAATAAATTTTTGTAAGCGCGTAAAGCTAAGTATCTGAATGAAATTGCAAACTCAATACTAGCCTCCCACTATTTTCTACAAGTCTCTAACCCTCTGTTGAGTACTCGGGAAATCCAATTTCCTAGTGGGCTAGGATCCCGTTAAATAACACACAACCTTGACTTTGGCCAACAAGTTGTATGATATTTAACTAGGTAGATCTCGAAGATCAATTGGATCCCATCCAATTCCTAGATCCGGTAGGTGGACATCCAAGTCCGAAACATATATATCTAATACATACGTCAATGTATCCAATACATTTTCCTAACCATTTCCTCTGAATCAACTAAGCCTTGGCTTTGGCACAACAAACCTAATGATTCCAGTTAAGCGGGACCCATTGACAAGGAAAGTTTCGTAATCAATGTCGATGGACAAGAAGTGATCTTGACTTTGGCCAACAAATCACAACTTGGACAGGACACCGATGTGTAACAAAACTCTCATGATTCAAACACATCCTCAATTGACAAAGGTCTTGACTTTGGCCAACAAACCAATGCCAATTTCGGATCTTGAGAAAGAATCATTCAACGGAAGGAAAATCGCTTAATATTGTTTGAGGGATTTTTCGCGTAATTGGCAACCAATTAATTTATCTTTGTTAGGTCTCATCATCATACACCCTTAAGCATGCTTCTAAAACATCATAAAGTGCATAAAGTAAAGTAATAGTGATATACGGATGGATATATAAACAACTTGTTCCTAGAACAAATCACTCCCTTTCCTCTCCCCGCTAGCACTATTCTACTTCTACCCAATTACATAATACAATAAGAGAACCTCATTTACATTGAGGGGAATTAGGTGAGAAGAGAATACATAGAGATAAAGAGATAAGGCTGGACACGCAGGTCCAATTTATAAATTCCAAATTTACAATAATTTCTAAAATTACCCTTCCCTTCTAATATCCATCCGATATGCACTATTCATACAACACATCCACATTCATTCATTCATTCAAGGCATGTTATACAACCAATCAAATCCAATTAATTAGTCTTTAATTAGGTGACAATACAATGTTCAAACAATTGTTTGCATTTGCGCGAGTCCAACTCGTTTTGAGAATAAATACATATGGTATGAATTCACGAATTATATCGAACTACTCGTTAAATCCAATTTAAGTCGTATTCAATACTAATCCTATTATTTAATTCTAAATTAAATATATACACTTTTATTGTGCTTTTATAACTTAGATTCCAAATCTAGTTCTATTGGGTCTCAAAGCCCAACTAACATCTAATGTCCGTTTAATTAAAGTCCGATGGGCTTTCTATTGATTTCATTAGGCTTGGGCCTTGGTCAATGTGGGTCAAACCCAATTTCCAAGCCCAATAAGGAATCACCCTCATTTGCCATAAAACCAATATCAAGCCCATAAGGCCCAATTAAACATAAAAGCCCATTTATTACATTTGGACTTAAATGGTGTGATTTAGGCCCATTTTGGATCCAATCCAAATGGTCCAAATCTACTTGGCCCAACCAAGCCCATTTATGACCAAATATAATAGTTTTAGGCCCAATTCCAATTTAAGCCTAATTAACTAAATTTTAAAATTCCAATTTTACAACTTAATTAATTAAAGTGTATGTTCATGATTAATCCTTTAAATCAATATTTCCAAAATATCAAATTAATCTATTAATCATATTTTTTTATCTTAAATACATGTCCAACATTATTTAATCAAAAATCAAGTCCCTAATTTGTCATCAAGCATTCGGCCAAGGTGAACAATATGGTTCCGATTTCGTTTTCAATCCAATCAATTCACAAATATCATCTCCATATTATTTCAAGTCATCCAATGTCTTAAAATTAAAAAATCATCTAGTCCTCATGCTTGCATGTATTCGGCCAAGCCACTTTGGGGTTGGAAAAATTAATCCAATTCATTTTCCATGAAATTGATGATGTATAATTCATTTAACATACATCTAAGCATATTTAATCAAGCAAACTCATCAAATCATGCTTCAAACAATTTTCCCCAAATAACATCCTAATATATTTGCATGCATTTTAGGCTCAATGATACCATTGTTGGAAATCTAATAACCATATCCCAAGATCAAAAACCAAGCAAGATATATATAAGAATGATTAGATTGAAGTAATGGCGGAAACAATACTCACAAATAGCCAAATGTGGATGCAATGGATGAAGCAAAAATCCTCCTTTGTGCAGTGAATTTTCGGCCAAGCAGTGAAGAGAAGCTCCAAGCTTGAATTTGATCCTTCCAAGCTCTAAGATGAGTTTCCCATATCACCTTGTATGATCCCTTGATGGTGCTAGCCAAAGATGTGTTCTTTATGTTCCAAACAAACACAAATTCTTCAAGCTTTTTGCAACAAAAACCTGAAAATGGAGAGCAAAGAAACTGTCACAGTTTCGGTAATTAGAGAGGGAGAGAATAATTGATTTTTGTCTCAAAAATCAATTTATATTTATGTTATAATTATATTAAATAATAATATAAATATAACACAAACCATGCAAAGACTTAGAGTGTCTAACACTCAATTTCCATGCATTACCCTTGAGTGCTTTGTACACTATCTTCATGCATTGCATCTTGATTAAATAATGCAAATAATGACAAGTGTCATGTGGGCCCCACACGTTTCCAAATGAAAGTGGGCCCACTGCACTCACGCGTTCGGGTTCGATATTTCCGAAATATCGAGCTTACGTCGCGACGTTAATTAAATCGAATTTAAATAAATAATTGCGCCTAGCGAAATTATTATTTACGTCGCTAACGAATTAATTCTAAATTAATTCGTTTGCCCGAATTAAAATCTAATTTCAATTTCGCGTCGAAATCGAATTCCGTTTATTATATCGAATATAATAATTTTACGATTAATTCTAAATTAATCGCTCTCTCTCTTTATACAGTACTTTATCCGAGATAAAGTCTCTCCTTTATTAATCCAAGATTAATCGAGTTTGAATCATACGTCATCGGTGAATCTTCGGGAAGCGACCCAAGAGACCTCTAGATATGTTGGCAGTAAATCCGGTTGTCGAACTATTCGAACACGTACGTACCAAGTACTACGTTTTTACCGATTTACAAGACAAGGTTAGCTTCTAGCAAAACGCCATGCCTACCCAATTCTCTAGAAATATTCTTACTGGAATATTAGATCTATAACAGGCGTAGCATACCGTAGTATAGTGTATATCGAACCAGTATCGGATGATCACATGCTAGGGCTGGGGCTGGATAAGTGTCTGCCCCGTCCGAAACACATATCGGATGTCAAGCAACCAGTCTCTTTGAATCGGATAATCCTGACCTAGTCATATTATCCCGATGGTTGCAACCATTATAGAGTACTAGTTCTGAATCCCTCGCGATCATCATCTCCATATGTCTGAAGTGATACTCCCATCTTGACATCACACCCAGTACACTATGATTCTCGATAAACTCAGAAGAGGTATACACAGAACTCGTTAAAGCCCTGGACCACCAAACCTAAATTTTACCGATTGTCGTAAGTACTAGCGATGCAAGTCTCAGGTTAAGATCATATGCACCTACCCTGAAGCGGACTCCCATAGACACGCAGACATACTACCAATGGGACTCCGCGGGGTCTATCCAGAGCGAAGCTGTTTTCCGTACCATCGGTAAAACACAACCTCCTACCGCACTTGCATAAGTATCCAATACTTAAATATATGAGAACTATGCCGTTGTGCCCTCACAACATGCACAAGTGTAGTACTAGTCTATTCCGCATTATCGATGTCCAATCTCGATAATACTACGACTAGGGATATTTAATGATTAAACCTTTATGGATTGATACTGTCTCATATCATCACAATCCGGAACTAATCATAGGGACTTTTACCATTTATATTTCAAGTAAATAAATTACAAAACGGTAAAAGGCAATTTCATTACTACATAGTTAATTTTGTACAATAATACAATATCATTTACAAAATAGTGACGCTATGGGTCATTACTGTCTAACAGAAACTGATGCGTCTGACTTAGGGTATGGTGGTATTCTAAAACAAGTTGAGAATGGTAAAGAACCAATAGTTCAATATGTTTCTGCCATTGATGATTTCAGAAAAATTATTCGACTATTAAAAAGAAATTTTATCTATTGTTCTCTGCATATCTAAATTTCAAAGTGATTTCTAATCAAAAATTTTGTTTGCTAATTGATTGTAAAGCTGCAAAACATGTTTTTAGAAAAGGATGTTCAAAACATTGCATCTAAACAATTTTTGCAGATGGCAATCAATTTTGAGTGTTTTATTTTGAAATGAATTATTAAAGGAGATAGAAATTCTGTTCCAGATTTTCTAACCAGAGAATTTCTCCAAAACAGATAATGCCGCCCAAGAGAGACACTGGCAAAGCCAAGCTTATTGAGCCCTCTGTCCAAGCCTTTACAAAGAATCCCAATCTCCTCCTCCCATTCCAAAGTTAGCCTCAGGCATTCCTATAAATCTTGGGTTGACACAATCCAAGAAGATGAAGAATCTTCATCTAAAGCAATTACTTCTCAAGATCAGGTAAATGAATGGATTGAATCCATTTCCAAATCCCCTGAACTTCTACTTGCTTTACAAAGTTTTTCAAAAAGTCAAGACATTCAAAATTCTTCTTCCAAGAAATTACTTTTTCCAAAATCTCAAAAAGAAGTTGTTTTATCTGGAAGTTCATCTTCCCAAATTATTTCTCAAAAGCCTTCACAAAATCGGATTGGTATAAAAAACCTATCACCAAAATATTTTGAGTATTGAAGATGGGTTTTATAGTCCTGATCCATTTATTACCCTTTCAAAGTTTTTTCCAAAGGGTTGGTTTTTCAAACCTTGGGATTTTTCAAAACCCCAATCCTTTTATCAAGACATTCTTGAATTGACGGAATCTGTAAAATTCAAACACTTTTCCTTTCTGATGCTCATTCTGAGCCGGCCTATTCTACGGCCACTATCCTTAAAGTCATTTCTCCAAAACAATGGGGAGAACCCCTTCATAACCCTAAAGTTTTCCCTGCAAATTTCCAAATAGATTAAACCATTGCTTATCTTACTCTTATTGGGATTACCAGCAAGCGTGGTTTAATACCTTCCTAATCCAAAACCCTAAGAAAAGCCATTCATGGTTATTTTTCTTTAATTCCAAAATAACCGTAGAAAGCCTTCCAAACTGGTTCCAACACTGGTGGAACTATTATGGACCAAGCCCAGAAATATTAACCCCCAATGCAAAATCCTGCCTAAACCTTTTCAAAGCCCACTATGTTCCCTCGGCTTCAGAGAAAAGATTCCCCCCTTTTCTTTGTTTCTGTACAAATTTTTTCTTACCTTGGGTCTGGATGTGGAGTCTTCAATTCTACACCCAAGAAACCCATTTGCTTCTCCAAAGAACCTTCAAAGTTAAATGGTGGTCCAAATTTGACGAAGAATCAAAGCTGACACAACACATGGTCCAGCAATGGCTCTGTGCTAAAGGCCATATTAAATCCAATATTGAAGTTGTTAAAGCCCAAAGCACGTTTCTCTCTCAGAAATCTATGGCCCAATCTCTCCTTGCAGGTGCCAAGTCTGAAGAAGAATATTTTCAAGTTATGCAACAACTCCTTGCCTCGAGACCAGCATCTTCTGCTGCCAGCTCTTCAAGTGGTGGGGAGCCACAGCCTTTCATTTCTCTTGGAGATGATAACGAAGATGATTGTTTCGGTATCCTATCTTCTTTAAAGCATTAAAAAAAAAAAAGTCTTTGAACAAAAGAAAATTATTTTCTTTTCCCCTTCACTCACTATTCTCTTCACGAGAAAAAAGCTGTGGGAAAAGTAATTTTCAAAATCAAGTATCCAAAGCTCACAACAGGTACCGGTGGGACCTTGAGCAGCAATTCAATTCAAAATAATTGATGACAAAGCCACGTGAAAGCAAAAGCAAAAGCAGAGCATCTTATGACAATCTTGAAGGAAAGCATTCATACCCATGTGAAGAAAGCATCCAAAGCCAAGCATCTTACTATAGCCATGTGAAGAAAGCATCCAAAGCCAAGCATCTTACTATAGCCATGTAAAGAAAGCATTCAAAGCCATCCAAAAGCACGAAAAAGCAGAAGAATCTTACTATTTGTAATAATTGTAGTTTGAAATAGTTGTTGGATGTTGGGTATATAGTTCCCATTCACCTTCAGCTGAAGGCATCCGTTTTTTTTTTAGAATCATCTTTCAATTCCTCTTTTTTCTTCAACCTTTCTCTTTAGTTTAATTTTTCAATTTGCTCTTCAAAGAAATGTAAGCATTTGTTTCAAAGTATATGTAAAAGCTGTGTATGTTTATTTAAAAGCAATTTTTAAAGCATGCTTGCAGACTGATAATTATATCAGCCCTGCCTTTTAAACTATTACTACTCCTCTGAGGCATAGAGACCAGATCTCTCCCCTCAGTTGTATTTTCTCTTCTCCCTCCTTCACTCAGAGCACCATTTCTGGGATCCAGATCTGGTACTGTGTTTGTTACCCCCAGCCTTATTAAAATCTGAAAATTATATAATTTTTTCAAGATCATTGTATATCTAAGATCCCGTCGTGTATGGTATCATTATATATATATATATATATATATTCATAACATACAAACAAGTACCGATAATCCAAACCACCATTATCAAATTAAAAATCATTGCACATCATACCATGTACTAGAGATCAAATAAAGTTGTAAACATGAGACCTATATGGTCTATACGCAATAGAAAACTTACTCAGACGATCGAATACCTTGCAACTACAGTCACCGACACCTAAACCTTTGCTTTGATACCACATCTGTAACACCCCGTCAGAGGCAGGACGCTACCGACAGGAGACAGGATTAACCTATCTTCATAAGCCTCCAAATTTATAGAAAAACAGACATGATGTATCCTAAAACTGGACAACCTGGAATAAAGTCCAGCATTAAAATGAAACATATAGAAGACATCAAATATACAAAAGGATCTCAGGTCCACACAAGACATATCAAGCTCATAATCAACATTTAAGGGCAACATGCCCACAACATCATATGCAGATCAAAACGTTTACTTAATAAATACACAACAGCGTGCATAGCATGATGAATGACATAATAAACAATGACCCTAAATCTCTAAGACATTTCCCAGGACACTTGCGAGGGTGAGTGCAA
Source organism: Zanthoxylum bungeanum (assembly GCA_019454045.1). Lineage (NCBI taxonomy): Eukaryota > Viridiplantae > Streptophyta > Magnoliopsida > Sapindales > Rutaceae > Zanthoxylum > Zanthoxylum bungeanum. The sequence goes on along the minus strand of SKCR01027336.1, from coordinate 31,038 downwards.
CTTTGGTGTCGAGCATGACCTTCAAAGCTGAAAGGGTTGACCAATTTGGAAGCCAACCTGTAAAACTAGCAAACTAGTTTGGTGTGAGTTATAAAACTCAGTAAGTAACCACGCTCGTACTACAAACAAAACATATAAGTCAAGCATATCAAAAGCTTTTCAGGATTACCAAGTTATTAAGTGTAATATCCCAAATATTTTTGGAACGGTTATGCAAGATTTTCTAAATGATGTTTGGAATTCGGAATGGGATGCTATTCAAAAATAAGAGTTTTTGTGTTGGAAAATAGATCGAAATATTTTAAAGTGAATATTTACTGTGTTGGAAAACGAGTGGTTTCGAGAACCAGTTACGCGATTTTTATTTATATCGTTATACTCGTAAAAGTTTCTTATTTCAGCTATAAAGATAGCAAATAGACTCCAATTGATTTGATTCTTAAACCATCAGACTCATTTTTTTTATATGAATAATTTTTGTGTTGAATATTTTTCCAATTTTTGAGAAGAAGGGCCTCGATTTCACTGATTTCATTTTCAGCATTATGTTATGGGTCAAAGTGTAATAATGCGAGGACATTACAATTTTCGAAAACTTATATTATAAAAAACCAAAGGTTTTTTATTATTGCAAATCACCGTCCAAACCATATACACAAAAATGAGAGAAAGATGGAGAAGAGAGAGAAATAAGTCGTGGCCGGCATATCACCGACCTGCCACCCCAGACAGTGCACGCCAGCACAGCTGGCTTCGTCTGAAGTAGGTTGGCCACCACGTGGCTGGGGATTCTCCATTTGGCGGCCGGAGCGGTGAGAAAAATAGGGAGAAAGGAACAGAAATAGGTTTGTCGATCTCAGCTCCTCGCTTCGTTTCACGGCTCGAGCCACCCACCAAATCGAAGCTCTCGGAGAGTACTATTAGTTGGCGATGATGAATTTTCCATTCCGTGCACGATTGCACACGAAATGAGAGAGAAAGATTCAGATGAATAGTGACCGACTGTGAACAGTGACTCTGATTTGAATTCCATTGATTCCAACGCGTTCGTGGGATCGTTTGGAGTCCGTATATGCCCTCGAAATCTCGGTAAGACCTTCCGGTAAAAATTTGCAAATTTCAAGTTTATAGTTAAATGTTTGAATGTATCCAGTAGCTTCGTATAGTAGAGTATTGATATAAATTGAATTGTTTCAGTATTAGTATATTGAATATGAGTATTTGGTAGAATCCGAGTGAAAACGGAACGAGTCTGATCGATCCGATAGAATATGCAAGTTTTCGGTAAAAGTAGGTTTTTGCATATAATAATATGTTTTGATTTTAATGATAGTTATGAGTTATAAAAGATATTATGAGAATGTTTGGATAAATCCGGGTAGGTTCGGAGGGTTCAGAATCTTCCGTTGCGTTTACGAAAACCTTTTCGGAAGATTTTCCAAAAACGTGTAAACCGGGAATTTAAGTTAATTGACCTCTTAGGTTAGTTTATAATGATGATGTTTTAAGATTACTGTAACTGAAAACATTGAAGTCGGACTTGATTCGATTGTCCCGGAAAGATCCAGAACTTTGTAAAAGCTAAGTCGGGAATTTCACAAGTTGTGATTCTAACGATGTTTCGCCATTTGTTTTGGCAGACTTGACTAGGACCTGGAGTGCTCGCAATGCCAGGTAAGTAACTCATGCGATGAGTGCTTGAATAATTAATTGGTGTTTTAAATATATATGATTGAAGTGTTTAGGTTAAGACGAGAATAAATAAGAGATATTCTTGAAAATATAGTTCGAGGGTACACATGATAAGGATAAACGACCATCACATGTATGAAATTTTCTTACTGATATGATATGAAATAAGGTATGAAATGAGCTCAATGTTTGTGTGGATGTATGGATGTATGAAAGTGTGAGAATCGGTAACAATATGTATATGTTATGTAAATATATGAGTATGTAAAAGTATATGTATAAGCATGTATAAGTATATGAATTGTTGGGATTTATGTCCTAGAGCTTCATGTATTGTAAACGGAATTTAATATTGTAATAATAATAATAATAAATGCATTATTTATTTTATCAAAGTTGTTTGATTTATATCGCATATTGTCCAATTGTCTTGTTTACCTTGATTACTCTTGTACCTTCAGACTTAGTGTATGTTTGATACACGAGAGGATTTAAGTCTGGAGTTAGTAATCTAAATAGTCCATAGAGAGCAAACAAAGAGGGTACTTTGTTTATGGTTTATCTATAGTTTCGGTCCATTCTATACTTGTATGACGACCTTGATCTGGGATTGTTCATGTAGTGACATTGGAATGAAGGCACCTTGTATGATGCGATCATATAGGAATAGAATCAGATAAATACAAATTTCTTTTAATATCTGTTAACCGAAGAAATTCATTTTATCTAATAGATGATCATATATGGATTCGATCTTAATCCAGAGTGTACTACGAACTCCTGCATGACAGGCTATGTCCTTTGATTTACTATGGTGAGGTTGGTGTTGCATTCCCGGCCAATAACTACGTATTTTGGGGATATTGTTTGGTCCGTAGCTGGGAACGTTTTACATAGATATGTAATTCACTCATTCTTACGAGAAGCAAAAGAATATTTTTTTAAGAGTTGATTCGGGACTTGAACAATTTGAGCGCTCAACTTTTCTATTGCGAATAAAAAGTTTTATATTCATAATTGTTATGAATTAATTGTTCATTATAGAATCAATGGTGCTTAAGAGATAAAATATTTAGAGGGGTTTAACAGACTTTTGACTCGGCTCTATTTATGAGATATTCGTGAAGGGCTATATCCATATGTAATGACTATATCGATGGACATCGAAGTTGTTCGGTTTATTTTATCCATCTACGGTAACATGAGTTCAACTTTGAGTTTTTAGTGGAATAACGCGGAGTTAATAATTCGTAATATTTGATTAAAGAGTTTAATTAATATTTCAGAATTATTGGAGCTCGGAACCGTAGGTCCATTTGGTCCTTGTGCTAGCTCGATTAACTGTGGCAAACCTAATATAATTAGATTGTCTAATTATATGCTCACTTTATATTTATATATTATTAATGAGATTAATAATATTTATTGTCACAAATGAAAACTATGTTAAATTAGTTTAACTTAATGTTTTCTAGAATTCTTTGATTATGAGATAATCAAGTCTTGATTATGAGATAATCAAGTTATTAATAATTATGAGATAATTACTACAACATAATTGAAGGTAAATAAATGATTATTAAGATATTGATTTTTATTTACCATTGTAGACAAAGCCATATGGCTTGCCATGCTCTCCAATTTATTATGTCTATTAGGTGGCTTGTATACACCTAATATTTTTGTCATTAGCTAATCCTTCTTACGAGAAGCAAAAGAATATTTTTTTAAGAGTTGATTCGGGAGTTGAACAATTTGAGCGCTCAACTTTTCTCTAGCGAATAAAAAGTTTTATATTCATAATTGTTATGAATTAATTGTTCATTATAGAATCAATGGTGCTTAAGAGATAAAATATTTAGAGGGATTTAACGGACTTTTGACTCGGCTCTGTTTATGAGATATTCGTGAAGGACTATATCCATATGTAATGACTATATTGATGGACACCGAAGTTTTTCGGTTTATTTTATCCATCTACGGTAACAGGAGTTCAACTTCGAGTTTTTAGTGGAATAACGCGGAGTTAATAATTCGTAATATTTGATTAAAGAGTTTAATTAATATTTCAGAATTATTGGAGCTCGGAACCGTAGGTCCATTTGGTCCCCGTGCTAATTCGATTAATTGTAGCAAACCTAATATAATTAGATTGTCTAATTATATGCTCACTTTATATTTATATATTATTAATGAGATTAATAATATTTATTGTCACAAATGAAAACTATGTTAAATTAGTTTAACTTAATGTTTTCTAGAATTCTTTGATTATGAGATAATCAAGTCTTGATTATGAGATAATTACTACAACATAATTGAAGGTAAATAAATGATTATTAAGATATTGATTTTTATTTACCATTGGAGACAAAGCCATATGGCTTGCCATGCTCTCCAATTTATTATGTCTATTAGGTGGCTTGTATACACCTAATAGTTTTGTCATTAGCTAATCCTTCTTACGAGAAGCAAAAGAATATTTTTTTAAGAGTTGATTCGGGAGAATTTGAGCGCTCAACTTTTCTCTAGCGAATAAAAAGTTTTATATTCATAATTGTTATGAATTAATTGCTCATTATAGAATCAATGGTGCTTAAGAGATAAAATATTTAGAGGGATTTAACGGACTTTTGACTCGGCTCTATTTATCAGATATTCGTGAAGGGCTATATCCATATGTAATGACTATATCGATGGACACCGAAGTTGTTCGGTTTATTTTATCCATCTACGGTAAGAGGAGTTCAACTTCGAGTTTTTAGTGGAATAACGCGGAGTTAATAACTCGTAATATTTGATTAAAGAGTTTAATTAATATTTCAGAATTATTGGAGCTCGGAACCGTAGGTCCATTTGGTCCTTGTGCTAGCTCGATTAACTGTGGCAAACCTAATATAATTAGATTGTCTAATTATATGCTCACTTTATATTTATATATTATTAATGAGATTAATAATATTTATTGTCACAAATGAAAACTATGTTAAATTAGTTTAACTTAATGTTTTCTAGAATTCTTTGATTATGAGATAATCAAGTTATTAATAATTATGAGATAATTACTACAACATAATTGAAGGTAAATAAATGATTATTAAGATATTGATTTTTATTTACCATTGGAGACAAAGCCATATGGCTTGCCATGCTCTCCAATTTATTATGTCTATTAGGTGGCTTGTATACACCTAATAGTTTTGTCATTAGCTAATCCTTCTTACGAGAAGCACAAGAATATTTTTTTAAGAGTTGATTCGGGAGTTGAACAATTTGAGCGCTCAACTTTTCTATTGCGAATAAAAAGTTTTATATTCATAATTGTTATGAATTAATTGTTCATTATAGAATCAATGGTGCTTAAGAGATAAAATATTTAGAGGGATTTAACGGACTTTTGACTCGGCTCTTTTTATGAGATATTCGTGAAGGGCTATATCCATATGTAATGACTATATCGATGGACACCGAAGTTTTTCGGTTTATTTTATCCATCTACGGTAAGAGGAGTTCAACTTCGAGTTTTTAGTGGAATAACGCGGAGTTAATAATTTGTAATATTTGATTAAAGAGTTTAATTAATATTTCAGAATTATTGGAGCTCGGAACCGTAGGTCCATTTGGTCCCCGTGCTAGCTCGATTAACTGTAGCAAACCTAATATAATTAGATTGTCTAATTATATGCTCACTTTATATTTATATATTATTAATGAGATTAATAATATTTATTGTCACAAATGAAAACTATGTTAAATTAGTTTAACTTAATGTTTTCTAGAATTCTTTGATTATGAGATAATCAAGTCTTGATTATGAGATAATCAAGTTATTAATAATTATGAGATAATTACTACAACATAATTGAAGGTAAATAAATGATTATTAAGATATTGATTTTTATTTACCATTGGAGACAAAGCCATATGGCTTGCCATGCTCTCCAATTTATTATATCTATTAGGTGGCTTGTATACACCTAATAGTTTTGCCATTAGCTAATCCTTCTTACGAGAAGCAAAAGAATATTTTTTTAATAGTTGATTCGGGACTTGAACAATTTGAGTGCTCAACTTTTCTATTGCGAATAAAAAGTTTTATATTCATAATTGTTATGAATTAATTTTTCATTATAGAATCAATAGTGCTTAAGAGATAAAATATTTAGAGGGATTTAATGGACTTTTGACTCGGCTCTATTTATGAGATATTCGTGAATGGCTATATCCATATGTAATGACTATATCGATGGACACCGAAGTTGTTCGGTTTATTTTATCCATCTACGATAACAGGAGTTCAACTTCGAGTTTTTAGTGGAATAAATCGGAGTTAATAATTAAAGAGTTTAATTAATATTTCAGAATTATTGGAGCTCAGAACCGTAGGTCCATTTGGTCCCCGTGCTAATTCGATTAACTGTAGCAAACCTAATATAATTAGATTGTCTAATTATATGCTCACTTTATATTTATATATTATTAATGAGATTAATATTATTTATTGTCACAAATGAAAACTATGTTAAATTAGTTTAACTTAATGTTTTCTAGAATTCTTTGATTATGAGATAATCAAGTTATTAATAATTATGAGATAATTACTACAACATAATTGAAGGTAAATAAATGATTATTAAGATATTGATTTTTATTTACCATTGGAGACAAAGCCATATGGCTTGCCATGCTCTCCAATTTATTATGTCTATTAGGTGGCTTGTATACACCTAATAGTTTTGTCATTGGCTAATCCATTTTTATTCTTTGGTATGGCCTCCATATTTATGTGTTTGCCATTGAAAGATAGCATTGGATGCTTAATGACAAAGTCATTGTCTTTAGCTTATCATTTATTATGCTTTGGTATGGCATTCACATTTTTGTGTTGGCCATTGCAAGAAATCATTAGATGCTTAATGACAAGGTTAGTTGGCTTATGTTGTTGGGATATATGCCCTAGAGCTACATTTGATGTAAACGGTTTTTTGTGTTTTGAAAAAAAAACGATGCATTATTCATTTATCAAATTGTTTGTTTAATTTTCGCATATTATAAATCATCTTGAATACCCTAGATTACTTATGTACCTTCAGACTTGGTGTATGAGTGTCATACACAAGAGGATTTAAGTATGAAGTTAGTAATCTTAAATAGTCCATAGATAGTAAACAAAACAGGTACTTTATTTACAGTTTATCTATAGCTGCGGTCCATTCTATATTTGTATGGCGACCTTGATCCGGGATCGTCCATGTAGAGACATGAGAATGAAGGCACCTTGTATGATGTGATCATATAGGACTGGACCCAGATGGAAATGACATTATTATAATATCCGTTAAACTAGGAAAGTCATTTCGATCTACTAGATGGTCATATATGGATGCATGGCGGGCCATGTCCTTTGATTTACAAAGGTGAGGTTGTTGTAGTAGTCCCGGCCAATAGCTACGTATTTTGGGGGCATGGTCTGTTATGTAGCTGAGAACATTTTACATAGACATGAAGTTCACTCCTTCTTGCGAGAAGTAGATGAGTATCTTTCTTAAGGGTTGATTCACTGCTTGAACGATTTGAACGCTCAAGTCTTTCTATTGCGAATAGAAAGATTAAAATTCATAATCGTTATGAATAAATCGTTCATTAGAGAATCAATGATACTTATGGTAAAAATAATTAGAGGGGTATAACGGATATTATGACCCGGTTCTAATTACGAGATACTCGTGAAGGGTCAATTTATATGTAATGACTATATCGATGGACACCGACATAGTTCGGCTTAATATATCATCTGCGGCAACGAGAGTGCAACTTCGGGTTCTTAGTGGAATAACCCGGAGTTAATAATTCAAAATATGTAATTAAGAGCTTAATTAATATTTCGAGATTATTGGAGCTCGGAACTGTAGCTCCATTTGGTCCCCGTGCTAGCTCAATTTACTATAACGGATTTAGTATAATTGGATAGTCCAATTATATACTCACAAAAGTATAAATATTATTAATATGATTAATAATATAATTTTTCACACTTGGAACTATATATTAAAAGTTAATATATGCTTTATATAATAAATGATTATATGATAATTATTTATTATTATTAATAATTAAATTATATATGATATAATTTAAATGAAGGCTAAAGTTGTAATTTCCAAATTAAAGTGTCTTGGAAACCCTTGATTTAATTTTGGAAGTTACAAATCTATAATGGTATTAAACCCTTTTGATTTTGTAACATCTTTGGCTTTATGGAAAGCTAATACAATTGTTACAAAAATAATAAAAGAATATATGCCTTTGCCGAATTTTTTATATGAATAAAGGGAATGGATTTGTTTGTTTTGGAAACAAATAATCCTTGGCATTAATTTGGAGATTATGATTTTCAAAATAGTTAATTGCTTATTTAATTTTGTAACATCTTTTCAATAATGGTAATTGAAAATTTTATGTTACAAAAATTGAATAATTCCTTGTCATGGCCGATTATTGCTTGAAGTGTGAGGGTTTTGGTTGTTTTGTTTTGGAAATAATTTGACCTAAGTATATAAAGAAAATTTGATTTTCTTTTGACTAACTCTTACTCTTGCAACCCTAGCCGCCTTCTTCTTCTTCACCATTCTCTCAAAAGTTGAGAAACTCCATTGAAGAACATAAGAAGAAAAATAAAATATTAAGTGTGATTAAATCTCTAAATCGTTTAGGGATTTATTTTGTGAGTGTAGCCCACACTACTTTCCGTTGGTTACGAGTCATAGCATAGAAGACTTTGTGGTGTCGAACAAATCATCCATTTCTTTTATTTCCATAGGTCACGGCATTGAGGGTTGGTTTACCTCATTGCCGTCCCTTGCCTTGTTGTTTCGGGGCTCGGTTTGTTTTCGTTTTAATTCGGAATTTTTGGGAAACACCTTGGGAACTTTTTGGGACTGTATTTTGAAGGAAAAATCAGACCTATAACATCATGCAGGTCACCCAAATCAGGGGTTGGTTTGGGTGCAGTTCGGGTGCATAACGGGTCCAAAACAGTCTATTATTTCACTACAGTTCGGGGGCTGTTCGGGGACTGTTTCAGGGGCATTCCGGGGCTGAAATCTTGTCCGAAACAAAAGCAAAATCTCAGTACACCTGCTGGTTGCATTCGGCTAAAGGAAGGGAAAAGCAGAAAAAAATTTCAAGTCCGATCCGTGTACCTAAGCCGCTTCCGCTGCGCGAGGAAAGCGTTTCCTACAATTGGCATCTAGAGCGAGGTTGAAAAGTTTTCTTAACCCTTCTCTTTTTCATTTAAAGTTTCTGTTTTTAATATATTTATATGAGTTATAAATATGATATGCATGTTTAGATGAGTGGGCACAATGTAATATTCATATGATGGATGTTTTTGTTATTTCATGTGATAAATGGATTTTGCATTGGTCGTAAATTTTTCCGGCTCTTATTTTTGTAGTTGGTTTTGTTTTTGGGATGTAAGGCCATAAGGCCATTGTTTACATTTGTTGTAATTTTATTTTTCAATGTAAAATTTCAATTCTTATAATTTGGAGCACCGAAGTCGCAAAAGGAGCCAACACCACTTTGAAGCGGAATTTGAAGACCAAGGAATGCCTTGGTGAATCTTATGTACTAATTAGATTAGTATAGGAAAAAAAAAAGAGTCCGGTCAATGTAAAATATTTTTATGTTATATGTATGTTTATTTCGAATTGTTTGAATAACATGTCATATAGCTTAGGGTGCCCACTCTTGCATTTTACATGCCATAACATGTTTTAGATGCATTATCATTATAGACATAAAAATATGATTTTATGTAATATAAAATGTTTAAATTAGAATATGATATGCATGTAAATCAATTAATTAGATTAATTGGATTTATGGTTTAAAATTTGAATTCTAATATATTGGGCTTAATTGGTGCATAATAAATTCCATTGGTATATAGGATGGAAACCCGGATATAAATTCCATAGCTGAATCCAAAAAAAATTTTAATCACAAATTTAAATTTTTCAATGCACTAAAAATCATTACCAATTTTATGCATTAAAAATAATTACCATAAGCTCAATTAAATATTTTACATACTTTAATCAATTTATCAACTCTTGACAAATTAAATCCAAGCATTAAATTAATTTTCCAACACTTGAAAAAATTAATCCAAGCATACAAAATTAATATATCAACTATATACCAATTTTTCATACACTTGAATGCTTCAAGAACCTCACATACATACTTCTAATTAATCCAACACTTCCACAACAAATTTTCTCAACACAAATCATCAACAAATTAACAAATAAATTTACAAATTAAATTTACCAACTATTGCTTTCAAGCCTTGCCAATTGTTGAAGGTTCGTATCCAAGGTCCCAAAATCCTCCAAGCGCTTGATTCTTTGAAATTCCTTCTTCCTCCACCAAATTAAGCTTCTCCAAGAACAAATCTTGGTGATCAAAAGGTGGTTTGATCACTCAAGAGTGGCAACAAGATTTTCCCCAAAATTTAACTCTTAAACCCTAGGAAAAATCCAAGCTTCAAGAACACAAATTAACCCTAAACCCTTTGAGATTAATTCTATGGACTTGATTATTTGTTTGGGTAATTTTTGGTGAGATTTTTGGCTTGATTTTGGAAAAAAAAAAATAATAATTCTCTCCTTTTTCTTGTTCGGCAGAGGAGAGCAGCAAAGAAGAACAACCAAAACCAATTTTGCCTCCTTTTGGGTTTTTTTTTTTTTGGTACGGCAGTGAGTGGGAGAGAAAGAGAGATTTTTTGCTTCTTTTTAATTCTTTTGTTTTTGTTAATTAAAATCAAAGAAAAACAAAACCAAACCCTTTAATTAAACCATGGTTTAAGGGAATCTTTTCCCTACACCACATATTCAAAAAGATTAACTTAACCAAAGTTAAAAATTAATCTCACCAACTTAGTCAACTTAGTCACAATCAAATGATTTAGTTACTTTAACAAAAATATTCAATTGCATTAACTAAAGTTACTTTAATTAATTAAAACATTTATTTGTATAAACCAAGTAATTAATTTTGTACATTAATTTAACAATTAAATTAATTTACTAATTAATTACTAATTTAATGTAAATCAAATTTACATCTATTATACAATAAACTTATATCAACTCTTGATATAAAATTAATTAATTCAATTCATCTCATGAATTATCGGATCAAACAATTTAATCCTTAAAACCAAAAAAATACTTTGTCAACATTTGACGAAAAGTCGCCCTAGTGCTCAACGAGTAAACTTAATATAATGGAACTCTCTAGGCTCACGTTCGGTTGTTACTTATATATATATACTTATATATCTCATATATTCGTACATATATTCATGAAGGTCTGCCCGCCTACAAATCATGACTAAAAACAACACGACACGTCGAACCATACAAGTCGAGGTTAAAACATTAACGTATAATCCCTTCGTCATTATCGTCTTCAATTGAGTAAGGTTATAGTTTTACTGTCAAAACCTTATCTACTCAATATAAAATAAATTTTCATAATTATATTCCATTAATAAATAATATATGCAAAACTCTTTTTCAATATTATTTATAATGTTAAAGAAATAATTTCTTCAACGAACTTTCGGCCAAAAGATTTCCGGAATATACTCTGAAAATTTCTGGAAATAAAATCCAACCATATGGACTGACGAATACTTATATTAACACACATCGATCTTCGTGAGCATCGGTCCATACCTAAAAGTCATCCAGAGGTCAGACCATAAAAGGTCTCTGACATGCATGGTATCAGGCACAGATGATCACTCACAAGACCACCGTGGTGTCTCAAGTCAAATGACCACAATAACTACTCAACTCGAAAAGACAATTATTAACAGTTTTATGGAAAATCTATTAGTCATCTTTCATGAGTTTGTTCGATATTCATTCCACTAATGAATATCTGCATCTCTATACGAACTTCCGCTAAGCTCATAGTCTGTTGAGACAAACCATATGTCCATTACATATATAGACAATGCACTAGTCTTACCAATATAATGACCGACCCATGTCAATATATCTAGACCAGGAATAATTTATATTCAAGAGAATGCGTGATATTTCTCAACACCATTTGCAACTCTTGCAACTATATCACCATATGTTTTAACTCTCGGGTCTTTACTAATTTCATATAAGGTTCGGAGTGAAACTTGAAATCTCTAACTCTTAGAGTAATCTAACAATTAGATTTACAATATATAAATAAAAGTAAGAATTACCATACAAATAAATAAATAATTATGATAAAGAAAATATTACATTGCATAAATAATAAATATTCATACAAAAAGTGAATGGTGCTCGATCACCATTTCCAACAATAACTTGCCACCAAAATCCGTGCGAGTGTGCTCGAATTAACTCACTTGGGAAAAATTATTTCTTGAGAATTTTTTCCTCAATTTTCTTTTACTTCTCTCTTTTCAATCTCATTGAAATTGTGAAAGTGGTTAGGGTTAGTGTTTACAAGAGAAACACTTTATATTTATATCTAAGGTTTAGGTTAAAATTGTGCATGTACAAAATTAACCATAACCCGAATATAAATATTAATATTCCGCCAATGGCCTTTTGTCACAATAAAATTATTAATTTCAAAAATTAAATATAATCTCAAATATCATTTAATTAAAATTTAAAATGTAACTTATATCATGATATAAATTACATATTTAATTTTGAATTAAATCAAATTTAATTTAAAAATCAAATCTTATACTAAATGATTTAAAATGTAACTTATATCATGATATAAATTACATATTTGATTTTGAATTAAATCAAATTTAATTTAAAAATCAAATCTTATACTAAATGATTACCTAATAATAATTGATATATTTTAAATATTTTAATATATAATTACAAAGTGTGACATTATATAATTATTAATCAAATCAATAATTATATCCATAAATAATTTTCAATTATTTAATACTTTTCAAGTGAGTTCATAATTGGACTATCCAATTATTCCATGGATTTCTATAGTGTAACGAGCTAACACGGGGACCAAATGGACCTACAGTTCCGGGCTCCAATAATCCTAAAATATTAATTAAAACTCTTTAATTAAATATTCTGAATTATTAACTTTAGGTTATTTAACTAAAAACCTAAAGCTGCACTCTCGCTACTACAAATATATTCTACACCCAAACTCGTCGGCATCCACCGATATAATCAGTGCATAAAGATTGACCTTCCACGAGGATCTCATAATTAGAGTCGGGTCATAATGTCTGTTATACCTCTCTAATTATTTTGTGCCATAAGTACCATTGATTCTCTAACGAACGATTTATTCAAAACTATTATGAATATTAGTCTTTCTATTCGTAATAGAAATACTTGAGCGCTCTAACAGTTCAAATACCGAATCAACCCTTAAGAAAGATACTCATCTACTTCTCGCAAGAATGAGTGAATTTCATATCTATGTAAAACGTCCCCAATCACACACCAAATCATATCCTCAAAATACGTAGCTATTGATCGCGATTTCTTCACCAACCTCGCCTTTGTAAATCAAAGGAAGTAGCCTACCGTGCAGGAGTTCGTAAGACACTCAAGATTCAGATCAACCCATATATGATCATCAATTAGACTGGTGTGAATTCCTTTGTTTAACGAATATTAAAATAAATTCATTTTTGTCTTGGTCCAGTCCTATATGATCGCATCATATAAGGTGCCTCCATTCCCATATCACCATATGAATGAACCCGGATCAAAGTTGTCATACAATATGGAATGAACCACAACTGTAGGTAAACCACAAACAAAGTACATGTCTTTGTTTGCTCCCTATGGACTATTTAGGATTACTAATTTCAGACTTAAATCCTCTTATATATAACACTTATACACTAAGCCTGAAAGTACATTTAATATCTAAGGGCATACATGATAATTTATAATTTGCTACTTTAAAATCAACACTTTGATAAATGAAAAAATATATTGTTAGTTACTTAAATATAAATTTCGTTTACATATTACATTCTGCTCTTGGGCATATATCCCAACAGAACTCACAGGTCAGACTTATTGCAAAGCACATTTAAAATCCATCGATCATTGACAAATATCTTATACATTGAGATACGTCATTATCATAATACATATCAATAACCTAATTCTAACTTACTTATTTCTTTTATTTGCTTACACATAACATAAGATTATATGTATAGCTATACCAAACCCATGGTTATAACCAACATAAACCTGTGGTGGTCGATACGACTAAACTCATGCATATATTTACTATAGAGACAAAAAATCAAACAAACAAACTATACATCAAGTATTCATTGCATGAATTACTTACTTGGTCTCACGAACAATCCTGATCCTAGTCAAATCTGTAAAAAAAATGGTAGAAATAATTAGAATCGGTGTTATACGGAATTACCGACTTAACTATACAAAAATCCGGATCTTCCTGGAACACCCAAATCAACTCCGATTTCAACGATTTTAGTTTCATTACTCATAACACATCTAATATAATATATTTGTAGCATTAGATTCCATTGCCGACTAAAATTTAGAAAACCTTCCGAAAAGTCTGAAAACATTCCGAATGAATCTGAAACTTCTCTGGTTTTTCCCGTTCCTCCCGGAACACATCTAATACTCTTATTACATCATTATACATTGTTCTACATCAATTCAGTAGCTCAAATATGCAAATTACACAGTTTCAAAAATCTTCCGTAAAAGATTTTGATAACGCTACGGAAGGATCTGAGACCCTCCGAAACTTTCTGAAACCATCTACAGATTATCATATCACCGTAATTAACTCATATCTACCATTTCGTTCATCAATGCACAGACATGTGTGAAATCTAATTTTACGAAAACTCGATAATCCTACCAGATCGATCTAATTCATTCTGATTTCACTCGGATTCTACCAATAGCATAAATTCGATACATTCTAACTTATCCAATATAACACAAGTCAATACATTACTCTACGACACTACTGGAAATATCCGAATAAAATAAACTAAACTTGAAAATATCAAATTTTCACTTGGAGGTCTTACAAAAATTATGAGGATACCGGCAGATTCCTTACGCTCCCACAAACACGTAGAAATCGATAGAAATTTGAATCAGAGCTTATTTGCAAATGAGCTTCACTATTCATATTTTCTTCTTTCCTTGATTTGTGTGCAACCGAGCACAGATCGAATACATTGACAGCACCATCTTGTAGCACTCTCTGAGGGCTTCGATTTGGGGGGGTGGCTCGACACATGAAACGAAGTGACGAGCCGAGATCGAAGTAAGTAGTTGCACATATTTTCACTCTCTTTCTCGTCGTTGCTGGCAGTGGTTGGCTCGCCGCTGCCACCATTAGATGGGGGTGATCCGCACACCGATCAGTGCAACCGCCGCCTGCCGACGGCAGCTTGATTTGGCCGGCGTAGCCAAAAACCAGTACGTCCAGGGGGTCGAGTGAAGGGGGCTTTTGATTTCTGTCAATTTTTGAAATTTCATAAACTTAGGTGTGTATATATATATATGACTTTCCAAAAATTACAAATTAGCCCCCATAAAATTGCAAATTAGCCTCTACTATATACTTATTTGGAAATTTATATTTTTAATGCCCTTCTGGTGCAAATTTCAAAGTGTTCTCCACACGAAAATTGTTTAGCTTTGAAAAACCTTTCCAACGGATCAAAAATAAGCTTAATTGAAGGTCATTTGCTATTTCTATAGCTAAAATATTGAAACTTAGTCATAATAAAAATATCCAAAAATACGCATAACCGGCCCTTTTGAATTACGTGATTTCTAATGCTTCAAAACATTAGTTCAAGACATTCCATCATATTTTTCAATGCTTAAATTTTTATTCTCCAACGTCATCTTATTTTGAGACATTAATTGCAATTTTGGGAACCTTCCGAAAATTCGGGATGTTTACACATGCTACCAATTAATTCATTCAAGTTTTACAACTCTTAAGTCTGAATTTTAAGGTTTTGAAATGATTATAGGGTTCACAACAATTACACATATCATCACATTGAATTCTCATTATCCTTCTATCATTAACTACCACAAGAATCATTACTCCATCATGCAAAATTTCAAAATCACCGGGCAGTGAACAATTTCAATTTTGAAGATTTCATTATCTCTTCAAGATGTGCTACACATGTTTTTCTAAAGCTTGGAGACTCTCTTGCTACTTGTTTCACTTCATTGTTGCTCTCAAATTTGCTAAGGAATTGAAATCTCTCTCTCTCTCTCACTTTATGTCTCTCGACCAAGGTAGGGAAAATGGCTTTATTTTTTTTGCTTCGAGCTTTTATGAAGTGAAAAGAAAATTACCTAGATACTTCAACTTATGGGCTGGACACAAACACGGCTTGGTTTTTCCTATTAAATCATTGTTAATGTAAAGCCCACACGTTAAACTTCCTACTTTTCTCGTCATAGAAAAGTAACTTGATTTTTGGACCCAAATTTGACTTAATTGCACAATTTAGGAATATGCTTAACATAAAAATTGTAACCCTGTGTTTAAGCTTTCTAATGTCGCTTTCTAAAATCACTTGAATTACTGAAAAATGATTCATGTAGCTCAAGTTATTGTCAAAGAACTGAGAACTGTTCAAGGGGAACTCCTTTCAATCACTTTCATACTCATGTTTAACACTGCATTCATCAAAATATATGTCAGTATTAATACACATGCATAAACTGTTACAATAGAAGTTAGCACACATCCATACCAAGGAGATATGGGGTAAAAATGACCTGAATAGTTTGACCTCAACCTACAATCCTCGATGTTTCAGTCTGAGGATCTTTGTGATTTTGTGGAGGTCAGTTTGTTCACTTTCACTTTCAACTCATCCCCCTGCATCAGTGCTCAAATTTAAAAATCTACAAAATGACTTCACGTCATCAGAAAGTACCCAGTATAAGGTCAGACAGGATCTATGTACATGACATAATATAAAGGTTCAATGTTTTCACATATACAATATGCACCATTTATAGACACTAATCCAATGCGGATATAAGCAAGGTGACATGAGCAAGTAGCAAAGGGAGTAACCACATTACACGTTACACGTACAACGGTACAAGAGGAGTACAATAATGCCCTTAAATGTCACATCCCGAGAAATCTGAGCATGTGAGTGGCAAAAGATGGCCTAGCCATCACTTGAACCCTTGACATGCATTGTAAGGAAAACTTGATCATGAGCTGTGAACTTATTGTATATCTTGAATGAACATAACTAGTAAATACGTTACGTGGAGGTAAACTTCAGTGCATATCTTATACGTACATAACTTAAAAACTACTAACACTTAATCACATGATTACATACGAGGCCTGATGGCCTGACTTGACAACAACTAACAAATAGATTCGACTCTGACGACCGTGGTGTATAATGACCGCCGCTGGGCCTCGTCTCTTCCATATGCATGAACCTGTAACCTGCAAAACAATTGGAGAGTGGGGTGGGTCGGGTCTTTTAAAAGACCTGGTGAGTGGATATTAGAGGGCCAATAAAATAATCTGAAGTGAAATACATGATTAAACTAAATCAGAGTATAAGAGAGAGTTAAAGAACTGAATCATGACAATATATAATAAGTTGGGAATCCAATGAGGTAATTGAAATCTGAATACATGACATAAAGTTCTAGAACTTAATCTAACTAATAACTGGGTACATGACTGAACCTAGTTTTACTATTCTGAGATGCTGTCATGGACTAAATAATATGCTTCCTATCATGGCATAAATGTTGTATGCTGACTCGAGTCTGCATGAACTATACTGAGTTGTCTGAACTGAGAACTATTGACATCATAATCTGTTAACGTGGGCTGAACCTACATGATATGACTTGAAATTATATGAACTGAACCTACATGATATGACTTGAAACTATATGAACTGAACCTACATGATATGACCTGAAACTATATGAACTGAACCTGATTCCTTGTACTGATCTAAACCTAAAACTGCACTAACCTACCTGATTCTGAAATCTACATGAGCTATACTGGATCTACTTGAACTGAAAGCTGCCAACTGAACATGACTTAATCCTCACTGACTTCTTCTGGAATTACCTGTTTTCCACTAAATTGTCTTAAATCCTGCTAATAAAGTCTTGTAACACATACTTTAATACAAACTCAACATCACAACCAAAATCATGATTTCCATCTTTCATGTTTATTAGCATCAACACTTAACACATTTTCATGGTTATCAACAAACTTTAATTAATAACCATTTGGTCAAGCCTTACTAATAGGCTCCATGCCTATCAATAACTTAACACATATTATTATCATCACATAACATATCATTCAATATTCAAAAATATGGATAATGCCTCGAGGCGGTCGGCCGTTGAGGCGCGAGGCGGACCGTCTCAAGGCGGCGAGGCAGACGTCTCAATCCGAACGTTAAAAAAAATCATAAAATCAGCATAATAAAAGCATCTTCAAGTCCAAAATAGATTCATTTATCAATCCATCAAAGTTCATATACTTGCTTTTTAATTAAATATATAATAAATTCTTTTACATTCTAATCCTTCAAGACTTCTTACATATTTCAAGATTCAAGCTCTTGAACCACCACTAGAGAATTATATTATTTTGACATAATTTTTGTTTAAAAATAATTGTAAAATTTGTTTTAAATTCAAATATAAGTAAAATTGAGTTGGATGTTATGAAAAATCGTAATTGTCAATTTGATTTTTTACAGAGAAACAAAAATCAAATATAAAGGCCACCCTAGAAATTATTGGAAATTTGAATCGGTGCGTTTTGGAAATTATCGTAGTTCTCATCAGTGTTATTAAAGGATTGAGGTGCGCCTGAGGCGCGCCTATAGAAAGGCGATTGGTCATGCGCCTACATGTACATCAGGCGAGGCGACATTGCTCAGGTGCGCGCCTACGCGTCGAGGCGCGCGCCTGAGTGGTTTAGAAAAGGCGCATGAAAAGATCCATTTTTTTTTGTAGCCCACCCAAACCCGAGCCAAATCACAAAAGCCCGACCCAAATAACTCAAAAACCCAACCCAAATCACAACTTTTTGACACAAAACAAAACCCTAACTGCCGATTATATTCATTCAACAAAACAAAACCCTAACTCTCCCTCACGCTCTCCTCTCCCTCACACTCTCCCTCTCCTCCAAATCACCCAGCCTGCCAGCCCTCTATTTGACAATCTCCAGATTCTCCACAACGGTCTCCTAAGACTAAGAGGTATGTTGTTTTTTTTAAATCTTTTTTTTTTCTAGTTTTATGTTTTTTTCCAACCTCTATTTTCTTTTTTTGGATTGCAGTAAGGATTGCAGCTGCTGCTGCTGTGATATACACAGCAGCTGCAACCCAAAAAAAAAATTGTTAATATTGATATTATCATTATGTATTGTTGATATTGATATGAATTTTTATTATGAAATTTAGGGTATTATACTATTATCATTATGAATTCAAGTATTGGTTCTAGTAAATCAAGTTCAAGAAAGGATCCTGCTTGGAAGTATGCAAGTTTGGCAAACCCAAACAATAAAAACGACTTGAAGTGCAATTTTTGTGGGAAAGTTTCAAAAGGTGTAGTATATCGAGCGAAACAGCATCTTGTAGGGGGATTTCGAAATGTAACTGGTTGTACAAAATGTCCTCCTGTTGTTCGTGAAGAAATTAAAGACTTCATGCACACAAAAACGGTAGCGAGCATTGAGGAGAAAGAAAGAGAATTGATGTATGACATGGATGAAGATTTAGGGTATAATGATGAAGATGAAGATGTTGAAATTAATGAAAGTGGGATAAAAGTTGTAGGTGGGAGTTCAAAGAGAAAAAAAGGTAAAGCAAATGGGCTCGCTTCACTTGTTTTTTAATTCAACAGTTAAGAAAAGATCAAAGGATGGGGCATGTAAGAAAGAATTAAGGGGGAGAGCTTGTGAAGATATTGCTAGGTGGATTTATGAAACAGGTGTGCCTTTCAATTGTGTTAATCATCCAACTTTTAAGAAGATGATTGATTCTATAGGACAATATGGTCCTGGAATGAAACCTCCAAGTTATCATGAGATAAGGGTGCCTTTGTTGAAAATGGAAGTTGCTCGTACTCAAGATTTGTTGAAGAGTCATGAAAAGGAATGGATACAGTATGGTTGCTCTATTATGACGGATGGGTGGACTGATAAGAAGCATAAGACCTTGATTAATTTCTTGGTCAATTCTCCAAAAGGATCTGTATTTATTGAATTAGTTGATGCTTCAAGTTATTCCACCACCGGAGAAGCAATGTTTTCATTACTTGATAAAATTGTTGAGTGCATTAGTGAGGCTAATGTTGTTCAAGTTGTCACATACAACGCAACATATAATATTGCAGCTGGTTAGTAATTTAATTATTTAACACTTTAATATTGCAACATATAATTTTTTGAAACTTGTTTAGTAATTTAATTGTTTAACACTTTAATATTTTAACTATAGGACGACTTTTGGAAGCCAAGCGTCAGAACTTATATTGGACACCTTGTGCTGCCCATTGCATAGATTTGATGCTTGAAGACATTGGGAAAATGTCCATATTTCATTCAATGATTCAACAGTCAAAAAGGCGATTATTTTCAATGGATACATTTATAGTAGACCACGTGTGTTGAATATGATGAGGAATTTTACTGGAAGAATGGAAACGTTGAACCAGTGAACCGGAGGAGTTGCGGAGCATCAACTCTTCTGACGGCCGTGTAACGCACTTCCGAGAGACGACTTAAGAGGTTAGACCTGAGGGCACCCTTCTTATTTATCCTCCTTTATTTTTTTATTTATTTTCCTACTTTATTTCGCATGAGTATTGTGGATTGGTGTATGATATGAATTTCGGATGAATGTAATATGTGTTCTCTCTTGCGGTATATCAGATGGAAACCCGGACGTAAATTCTGTAGCCGAATCTGAATGGACGGTATTGCGGTCTGCACTCGGGATACAATACCACGTACCACTTGAGAGACACATATTTCGTTTCATCCAACCTTGTGTTCGAGCATGATTAGGTCGTTAGTATGTTATTTATTTTTAAACATGATTTAGTGGTTAATATGTTATTCTTTTTTATGCATGATTTAGGTGTTTATGTGATTAGAGGTATCATTTTTTGTGATTATGTTCGAACGCGTTATCAAACGCTACACGAACGCGTGCATTCTGTTTACCGTTCGAACGCGTTATCAAATGCTACTCGAATGCGTGCATTCTGTTTACCGTTTGAACGCGTCATAAAACGCAACTCGAATGCGTGCATTCTGTTTACCGTTCGAACGTGTTATAAAGCGCAACTCGAATGCGTGCATTCTGTTTACCGTTCGAACGCGTTTTCGAACGCTACACTAACGCGCACGCACTGGACAGATTCCTTCATCATGTTTTGCATGTTTGTTTCCTTAGTTATTTATTTCCTCATCATATGCTTAAGTAGCTCGTTTTAATGTTTATGCTTTTACCGACATTGTCTGTTTACCTTTCCGTATTTATTTATTTAGTATGTTCATGAAATTGTGTGTTTACCGTTATTTCAACATACTTTTATGCATGTAAACTTAGATATAGGAAGTATGCAAACTTAGACATAGGTAGTATGCAAACCTAGATGTAGGTTGTTGTTGCGTAGACTTGGCTAGATTATTGCACAAATCCGTTCATTACAAGTGGCATAAGTAAGGGACCATTCTGAACCCAACGGTTTGAGGTCTTCCCTTGCGAGGGGTGAGTGCGGCCTTAAATCATTTTCCTAGTTCACACTGGGTGGCGACTCCATGTTATTTCTCCGGTTTAGTTCCCATGTGGGCTACTCTGTACTCTCGACTAGGCCGCGAGCCTAGAACAGCGTCGCCGATTTCTGTGTCCTACAGATGTCTTTGAGATCATCGACAGAAGGTGGGAATGTCAACTTCATCACCCATTACATGCAGTTGGGTATTATTTGAATCCTGGGTACTTTTATTCAAATCCAGATATTGGGAAAGATCAAGAGATAATGACAGGATTATATAAGTCTTTGCAAAAGTTGGTTCCCAATCTTGAAGAGCAAGATAAGATTACTGATCAATTGACAACATACCGTACAGCTCAAGGTGTTTTCGGGATGAACTTAGCTGTTAGACATAGATCTACAAATTCACCAAGTAACATTTTAGTAAATTTTCATTCTTTAGAAACTTTTCCTATTAAATTATAATTTTCAATTTATTACTCCAATTTGTAGTTAACAGCTGAATGGTGGGCTGCATATGGATCTTCCACTCCAGAATTGCAAACTTTTGCTATTAAAGTTTTAAGTCTAACTTGTAGTGCATCTGGATGTGAACGCAATTGGAGTGTTTTTGAGCATGTAAGTAATTACTAGTTATTTTATATTTTAAACTTACTACTAAATTCCTTAAATAACTTGGCTAGATTATTGCACAAATCCGTTCATTACAAGTGGCATAAGTAAGGGACCATTCCGAACCCAACGGTTTGAGGTCTTCCATTGCGAGGGGTGAGTGCGGCCTAAATCATTTTCCCAGTTCACACTGGGTGGCGACTCCATGTTATTTCTCCGATTTAGTTCCCCCGTGGACTACTCCGTACTCTCGACTAGGCTGCGAGCCTAGAACAGCGTCGCCGATTTCTGTGTCCTACAGATGTCTTTGAGATCATCGACAGAAGGTGGGAATGTCAACTTCATCACCCATTACATGCAGCTAGGTATTATTTGAATCCTGGGTACTTTTATTCAAATCCAGATATTGGGAAAGATCAAGAGATAATGACAGGATTATATAAGTCTTTGCAAAAGTTGGTTCCCAATCTTGAAGAGCAAGATAAGATTACTGATCAATTGACAACATACCGTACAGCTCAAGGTGTTTTCGGGATGAACTTAGCTGTTAGACATAGATCTACAAATTCACCAAGTAACATTTTAGTAAATTTTCATTCTTTAGAAACTTTTCCTATTAAATTATAATTTTCAATTTATGACTCCAATTTGTAGTTAACAGCTGAATGGTGGGCTACATATGGATCTTCCACTCCATAATTGCAAACTTTTGCTATTAAATTTTTAAGTCTAACTTGTAGTGCATATGGATGTGAACGCAATTGGAGTGTTTTTGAGCATGTAAGTAATTACTAGTTATTTTATATTTTAAACTTACTACTAAATTCCTTAAATAACATATTAACATGTATAATTATATAATGATATATTAATATTTTGCAGATTCATAGCAAAAAAAGGAATAGGTTGGATAAAAAAAAAAGCTAAATGATCTGGTTTTTGTTAAGTACAGTGTTCTAAAACGCGCCGCCTAGGCGCTCCTAGGCGCCGCTAATCGGCCGTGTATCGGCGCTGTATTTTTTTTTTTGTTTTTTTGACCAAAACGACGTCGTTTTGGCGTGTGTATATATAAAAAAAACCCTTCTTTTCTCTTCTGCCTCTCTCTTCTGCGCTGCGTTTCTTCATTTCTTCTCTGCGACTGCGATTTCTTCATTCGTTTTCAAGGTATTGTTTTTTTATTTCAATAGAAATAACAAGCAATAATATAAATAACCCCTAATATAATTTGTTATAAGTATAACTAATTTCGTATTTTATTTTCCCTATGTTATTAATTTGACCTAAAATCTTATTTTAAATTTCGTTTTGATTTATTTTTTTGTTAATAATTAAAAATTAATTACATATTAATATTAGTAGTTAGACTAGTTACTTTAAATTATTAATTAATTGTTAATTGTATTTGTGCATATTAATTGGACCTCTTTTTTATTCTGTTTTTTTTTTGAAACCATTGTTGAAGTTTCTGTTGTTGGCTTGTTGCAGTTGGTTATTGTTTTCTGTCATTGTTGTAATGCTTATTAGTATTTTACTATTGTTATTAAAATGTAATTTTTGTTAATAATGATTAATGCTTATTAAATTAATTGATTTATACTATATAGGATAGGACATGGCTTCTTCTTCCGCGGCTTCTAATTCGGAGAGTAGTCTCGTTCTTAAACGGAATTCAAATGATGTTGGATGGGAGTATGGGGCTTTAGTGGATCCGAATAACTTGGATAAAGTGAAATGCAAGTTGTGTTCAAAAAAAATTTCCGGTGGAGTTTACCGAATGAAAGAACATATTGGGCATATATCGGGGAATGTTGCAAAATGTCCAAAGTCTAGTAAAGAAGATCAAGAGAAGTGTAGACAAGCCATTTTAGAGGCAAAGAATAGGAAGAAAAGAAAAGAGAAGCATGTTAGTGAGATAAGGCAAGGAGTTAATATTGGGGGCGATGAAGAAGAAGCTGAAATTCGTGAAATAGAAGAAGGGTTAGATTCAAGACCCCCTCGGCATCGCGGCCCTTTAGATAGGTGGACAGTGGTAACCCAACCTGATTCTTCAACTGGTGATGGTAAAATAATGCGGCAACAAAATATTAATGAAGCGCTTTTTAAAGAAAAAAACGCATAATGTCAAGCGATTTGTTGCTAAATGGGTGTATGAATCCGGAATTCCTTTCAATGCTATTGACAATGACATTTGGATAGCGATGATGGAAGCAGTTGGTCAATTTGGACCGGGTTTCAGAGGTCCTAGCCAATATGAGTTGAGGGAGCCATTGTTGAAAGATGAAGTTGCAAGTGTTAAAGATTTCCTGAAACTACATGAGAATGAGTGGATGAAGAACGGGTGTTCTATCTGTTGGAGTTTCTAGAGGTCCCAAGATCAAAACTCAAGCATGAATCATAAGCGAATACAACGATTTAAGTGCGGAATACTTACATCGAGCGGTTGAGAGACGATTTGGCAACAAAAACGAACTGAAATTTTGCTCACTGCCCACTGCTCATGTGCGCCCACTGCAGCAGTTTGTGCTTCTGTTTTGCTCCATTTTGATCAAGAAAAACGAGCTCCAAGCTTCATCAAAACGTTCCTTGCTCATGGGTATACTTCCCTTATCACCTTGGCATGATCCCGGAGTGTGCTAGCACTCTTGTTTTGCCACAAAACACCCTTGCTTCCCTCCATTTTTGCTTCTTAAATTCGGCAGTTCACTGCCTCACAAGAACCAGAAAATGGCGTGAGAGAGAAGAGGAGAAGAAGAGGAGAGAGTTTGCCTTTTCAATTTCCTTTTTTTTTTGTTTTAAAAAACGTAAGTCAAGAAAAAGAAAAGCAATAATAATGTATCTAATACCAAAATGAATTTTTTAAGATAAAAAACTCTTCAAAAAAACGTGAAAAGTTTTCCCTCCAAAAGAAAATTCATCATATGCAATCATTACCTCACATAGAGAATAGAGACAATGTATCATCCCTCAAATGTGTCTAGATACATCCATCATCTATTCGTGTCAAGTAATGAGATATCGCGATGTGATTTGCGGATTCCACCCGTTTCAAAATACGAATGTGTCCGCAAACACTTTCGGGCCCAAATTCGCTAATTCCGAATTAACTAATTTCCGTCGCGACGAGAATTAAATAATTACGCCTAGCGGAATTATTATTCACGTCGCTAACGAATTAATTCTAAATTAATTCGCTCGCCCGAATTAAAATCTAATTTTAATTCCGCGTCGAAATCTAATTTCGTTTAATATATCAAATATATTAATTCCTCGATTAATTCCAAATCAATGTTTCTCTCTCTCTCAATTGATATTTTATCCTAGATAAAGTGTCTCCGAAATTATCCCAGATTAATTCTCTCTCTCATCATATTAATCCCAGATTAATATAAGTGCGAGTCATACGTCATCGGTGAATCTTTGGGAAGCGACCCATGAGATCCCCGGATATGTTGGCAGTAAATACGGTCGTCGGGTTATCCGAATCACGTACGTACCAAGTACTACGTTCTACCGATTTACGAGACAAGGTCGACTCCTAGCAAAGCACCAAGTCTTCCAATTCTCCGGACATATTCTCATAAGAATATTAAGATCTGTATCAAGCGTAGTATACGATTGTATTGTGCATATCGGCCCAGTATCGGATAGTCACGTGCTAGGCCTGGGGCTAGATAAGTGTCTGCCCCGTACGAAGCACATGTCGGATGTCTGGTAACTAGTCTCTATAATCGGATATACATGACCTTGTCATAATATCCCGATGGCCGCGCAGCACTTAAGAGCACTAATACCGTATCCTGCGTGACATCATCTCCAATATGACTGAAGTGATACTTCCATCTTGACATCACACCCATACTCTACGACTCTCTGATAACCCCAGAAGTGGTGTACTCAGAACCTGTTTAAAGTCCCCTACCACCAAAACCAAAGTTTATCGATTATCGTAAGTATTAGCGATGCAAGTCTCAGGTTAAGACTATACACACCTACTTGATTTCGGCCTCCCATAGACACATAGTCATAATACCAATGGGATTCCGAGGGGTCTATCCAGAGCGAAGCTGTTTCCCGTACCATCGGTGAAACACGACCTCCTATCGCACTTGCATAAGTATCCAACACTTATATATATGAGAACTATGCCGTTGTGCCCTCACAACGCACACAAGTGCAATACTAGCCTATTCCGTATTATCGATGTCCAGTCTCGATAATACTACGGCTAGGGATATTTAATGATTAATCCTTCGTGGACTGATACTGTCTCATATCATCTCAATCCAGGAACTAATCATATGGACCTCTCTTCATTTATATATCTATGGTGATCTAATCACAAATGATGAGAGTGCAATTTCCTTATTACATAGTCAATTTGCTACAACAACACAATGATCTGTGCAAATAGTGACGCTATGGGTCATATTATCCAACACTATCATGACAGATGCTTGGAGTGATAGGAAAAGGAGAAACATTATGAATTTGTGTGTTAATTACACAATAGGCACCATTTTTCTTTCTTCCAAGGAAAGTTCTGATGTGGTGCATACTGCGGAGCACATTTATGAGTATGTGATGACGGGCATTGAACAAGTGGGGGCGGAAAATGTGGTTCAAGTTGCAACAGACAATGCCTCAAACAATATGGCCGCGGCAAAGTTTTTGAAGGTGAAGATGCCAAATATTTTTTGGAGTTCATGTGTTACTCACACCATCAACCTAATGCTTGAAAGTATTGAGAAATTGCCGAGATACAAGAAAACCATTGATAGTGTCAAGGCTTTCACAATTTTCGTGTATGCCCATCACAAGACTTTGTCCATGATGAGATCGTTTACAAAACAGAGGGACATAGTCAGACCGGGAGTAACTAGGTTTGCTTCAGCTTTCTTACCTTACTACAAAGTTTGATCGAGAAAAAAGAAAGTTTGCGAACCATGTTGCTAGCGCGGAATGGGATGAGTGCATATGGTCGAAGCAAGCTAAAGGGAAAGCTGCATTTGCCACGGTGATGAGTATCTCTTTTTGGAATGGGGTGACCCAATGTTTGAAGGTGTTTGCACCTTTGGTGAGAGTGCTTAGATTAGTTGATGGGGATAGAAAGCCATCCATGGGGTTTGTTTATGGAGAGCTAAAGATTGCAAAAGAAGAGATCAAGGATGCATTGAACAATATTGAGAGTAATTATCGGCCAATCTTGGAGATTATTGATAGTAAAATTGAAGGACGGCTTGATACTCCATTATATTGTGTTGCTTATCTTTTAAATTCTTACTACTATTATAAGGATTCAAGTATCGAGTACGATGTGAAAGTAATGGATGCAGTATTTACGGTTGTGGAGGTTTTCTTCCCCAATGACATTGACATGCAGAGTAAGGTGATAAATGAGGAGTTGGCTTCGTACAAGGCAAAAGAAGAAGCTTTTGGTAAAGAAGTGGGGCTAAAAGCATGTCGGGTATCGATTGATGGTTTTAATCCAGGTAAAAACAAAGTATTCATTTGAATTATTTTGCAAAATATATAAAAAAATCTATATTTCATTCAAACTATTTATGTTCATTTGTAGTTTCATGGTGGCGTATATATGGACATCATACAATGAACTTGGTAAAAATGGCAAAAAGGATATTGTCATTAACCACTAGTTCATCCGGTGTGAACGAAATTGGAGCACTTTTGAGGGGGTAAATATTTACTTAGCTAAATTTTGATTATTTTATTTTGTAATTATTAATATTAATTGATTTAATTAAATTATTTATGTAGATTCACACGAAGAAAAGGAATAAACTAGAATGTGAATCGATTAAACTACTTCATATGGACCTCTCTTCATTTATATATCTATGGTGATCTAATCACAAATGATGAGAGTGCAATTTCCTTATTACATAGTCAATTTGCTACAACAACACAATGATCTGTGCAAATAGTGACGCTATGGGTCATATTATCCAACAATCTCCCACTTGGCACATAGCGAGTCACTCAAGTGTCCTACACCTGAACTATGTACGGTTCGCTCAAATTGCTGAGGAAAGGTTTTCGTCAGCGGATTTGTACGATCATCACATCGCCACGATGTATGATCCGAACGAATCAGATGATATAGAAGTATATATTTGGATCGTCGATGAGACCTTTAATTCCTTAGCTTGTGCTGACGCCTAGCTCAGCTGCTAAAAGAACTATATCTAATCTAATTAGATTTATTTTCAATCCAAATGGCTTCTATTGCTGCCTCAGCTGCAGCAATAATCCGCATTTGTTGTTTATTCGGCAGCAGTTATCTTGCTCGGAATATTTCCAGCTCACTGTCCCGTTATTCAAACTTTATAGTACCGTAGTATTTAATTGTTCGGAAACTTGCAGTAGTGATCCCAGTCACTTCAAGTTCTCCTTCTCCATAGTTTAAGACAACATCTTTAGTTCTCTAAGATACTAACAGATGTCCTTAACTTCAATCCAGTGACTATCACTTGGATTGACCCGATTGTGACTCCATATGCTCGAAGCGTATGAGACACCAATACAAGTACATTTTAAATGTACAATTTCCCAGAGAGTGTTAACAACTCCAAATCTATCCCAGTAGATCTTTATTCCTTGAATAAAGGTTGTTACTCCCCAGAATTCTACGGAGAATTTCTATTGAAATAATATCCATGAAAGCCAAGCTTTCACCAATTGTTTTATGGGAATTTCATTGTCAGTGCCCTCTCCCACTAACCTCCTTATATACACAAGAATTATTTCGTTTTGAGTCAAATCATAAATCATTATGATTATTTCAAAACGACAGTTCCAAGAACCTTATGCTTGCTTCAATCCAAACATGGATCGAATAACCCGCAAACCTTGTTTGTTGGTTATACAAAATCGTCAGGATGTTCTAATCATCCTCCAAAAGGTTTCCTTTTCAGGAAAGCGATTTTGATCTGTAACTGACACATTTCATAAATGAAATATGCAGTTATCAACAAGCATCTTCAAAATGGATTTATCATGGCAACAGGTAAAAGGTTGAACCGTTATTTAACACAATGTTGATAACGATACCTTTCCATCAAAAGCCCAGCTTTGTACGTTGGTATGTTGCCTTCCATGTATGTCTTCCTTGAAGATGTTTAATGTACCAATAGGCACAATGCCTTGTGGTACAACAACTAGTATCCAAAATAGTTTGTTATACATGGAATCCATTTTGGACTCATGGCACTTTGCCAAAACAGGGAGTTGATACCTTGTATCATTTCCTCGTACGTAGTCGGTTGGTATTCCTCAATAAGATTTACATCTTTATGAGGTTAGATCAGAAACCCATACCCTAGGTTGTTTTCTGACTCTATCCGATCTACCATGTTCTTGTGTATTCGAAGATTAATGGTATAGATTCATCATAGATGAACTATTTGTGTTCCATTAAGGACTTCGTGCCTTGAATAGTATTACTCTGATTTTCATCGAGTATCACTATCCTCCCACTGACCACTGCATATCGGTATTCCTCTCAGGAAAACCGCATGGTGAGCAACAATCATATTGTTCTCATGTGAGATTTACAAGTACTATACTTAAGGTTTCCCTTAGGATAACCTATATTGGCACTTATCCAATTTGGGTCTTTTAGTTTGGTATCATCCAAACGTTATGCCTGGCATACCCAAATTATCAGGAATGTGAAACCCCGTTTCTTTCCTGTTCATACCCTATATGATATCTGTCAAACAGATTTATATGGAACCTTATTCTAAATAAGTTTTTGCACTGTTAATATATATCCTGTTTGAAGGAAATCATAGCTCAGAGCGACTCGTGATAAACCTTATCATGTCCAACAAAATTCGGTTTTAGTTCGGACACATCGTCTAACTGACGTGTCTCGAGGAGAGTCCTCATATGAAAGAATATTGTACTCTTTCATTTATGTATGAAACTTAAAGCTTAAGTATTTTCATTACGGTCTTACCGCGATGGTATAATACTATAGCCGATCTGTTTGTATACTTCGTGTCGAAACTCAAAGTTTCGGATTTGTGTTCTTCAAAAGAAACACATAACCATAACGTGATGCCACATCCGTTAAGGTCACGAAATATTCATGTTCACATCTAGCCAAGCTAGATATGGGCCCACTTACTTCACCATGAATAGGGCTTACAGATCGGTGGCCTTTACACTATTACCTAGTAAATAGTATTTTAGGTACTTTACCTAGTAAACTAGAATCGTAGACCTTATTTGAATAGTCAAATCAGTCCTAGTACCCACTCTTCAAAAGTGTGGATATACGAGTCTCGTTAATTGTGTCCTAGACAACAATGCCACAAATACGTCTCTATTGATCAAATCAATTTGAGCTATTATTTGTCATTTATATGTTTGAGATTTTATTATATTCAAAATATAAATTCTGTTATTTACATCTAATGTAATTATCTCAGTATCATCTTTATATAATAAAACACTTAGTGTTCTAGAATATAAAGGTTTTATCCGCAACGGATTAAACATTGATATAGAGATATTGTATCTAGTCAAACTAGTTACATTATAACAGTTCCTATTTAAGTACATACCCGAAGGGTAGTTCCTAAACTTAGGTATCCACGGTCGAAACAGCGACTTTCGTCCCGTTTCCGATTCGCAGAGAAATCTTGGCTTGAAGTCGGTATCCTGCTCATAGCGGATTCTGAACATCAATACATATATATTTTATGTACCACACTTAAGTATTTAAAATCTAATTTCAATTCTAGTAGTGAACATAACTTAGACAAATATATTTAAAGTCAGAGCCTCGCCCTTTCTTTAATTCCTTCGTGTCTTCCATATCCAAATGGTA
>SKCR01027335.1:0-42919 GCA_019454045.1 Zanthoxylum bungeanum | reverse complement strand
TCCAATTAGCATCAATGTATCCTTCGACTACAGCTGGATATCTATGATAGTGCAACCCATAATTACGAGTAAAACGTAAGTACTGGAGTACTCTTACAATTGCTTTCCAGTTATCAACCCCTGGATTACTCGTATATCTGCTGAGCTTGTTTATTGTACATGCTATATCAGGCCTGGTACAACTTGATAAGTACATCAAACTCCCGATCACTCTAGATATATTCTAATTGAGATATACTTTCTCCCCTATTCTTCGATAGGTGTAGACGCACATCTAAAGGAGTTCTAGCCACAGCAGAATCATCATTGTTGAATTTACCAAGAATCTTGTCCACGTAGTGCGACTGATCAAGAATAAGTCCATCTGGACTTCTCGAGATCTTTATTCCAGAATGACATTTGCGATACCCATGTCTTTCATGTCAAACTTAGATTTCAGCATATTCTTGGTAGATTTCACCATTTTAACATTACTCCCGACAATCAATATGTCATCAACGTAGAGATATAAAATGACATAGCCAACTTCTGTCTCTCTGACATAAATGCATTTATCACATTCATTGATTTTGAAACCATTTGCCAACATGGTGTCATCAAACTTTTTATGCCACTGTTTCGGGGCTTGTTTCAATCCATACAAGGATTTAACTAACTTACAGACTTTCTTTTTTGTCCTGGAGCTATAAAGCCTTCAGGTTGTTCTATGTAGATTTCTTCATCTAAATCTCCATTCAGAAAGGCTGTTTTCACATCCATCTGATGTACCTCAAGATTGCGCAAAGCTGCAATCGCTAGTATCATCCTTATGGAATTTATTCTCGTTACAGGAGAATAAGTATCAAAGTAATCAAGACATTCACGTTGTCTGTAACCTTTAATTACAAGTCTTGCTTATACTTGTCAATTGATCCATCTACCTTTATTTTCTTTTGAAAATCCACTTGGACCCTAAAGGTTTACATCCTGGAGGAAGATTCACTAACTCCCAGGTGTGATTTTGTAAGATGGATTAAATTTCACTATTGATGGCATCTTTCCACAAAGCACCATCAGCCGACCTTACAGCTTCGTTATAGCTTGAGGATCATTCTCTAGCAAAAATGTCAGAAAATCTGGACCAAATGATTTTTCCGTTCTAGCTCTTTTGCTACGTCTTGGTTCAAGTTCAACAACTTGTTGATCCTCTGGAACATTATTTTTCTCGGTCCTGACTATCTTCAATGATAGTCTCATGTGCTCGTTTTTGCACATTTGAATTCGAAGTAGTTTTACAAGGAAAACGTATTCGAAAAAGGATGCATTTCTCGACTCCATTATCGTATTCTTGTGAATATCTGGTACATTAGACTCATGCACAAGAAATCGATAAGCATTACTGTTATGTGCATATCCTATGAAAATGCAATCAACAGTTTTTGGTCCTATCTTCACCTTTTTAGGTGGAGGAATGACTACCTTGGCAAGACACCCCCACACTCGTAGGAATTTATAGGAAGGTACTCTTCCTTTTCCACATTTCATAAGGAGTTTTCCCTGCTTCTTTCCGTGGTACCTTATTTAAAAGGTAATTAGCTGATAAGACAGCTTCTCCCCACATATTCTGAGGTAAGCCAGAGCTGATTAACATAGCGTTCATCATCTCTTTCAAGGTACGATTCTTACGTTCCGCAATCCCATTGGATTGAGGTGAATAAGGAGCTGTGGTTTGATGTATGATTCCATTTTGTTCACAAAGTGATTCAAAAGGGAAAACATACTCACCACCACGATCACTTCTTAACTCCTTAATTCTTTTATTCAGTTGGTTCTCAACTTCATTCTTATAGAGAATAAATTTCTCTATAGCTTCGTCCTTGCTTTTCATAAATACACATAGCAAAATCTTGTGCAATCATCAATAAAGGTAATAAAATATTTATTACCGCCTCTCGATTATATTGAATTAAAATCACATACATCGGTATGAATTAGATCAAGTGGTTCAGAGTTTCTTTCAATACTATGAAAAGATGATCTTGTTAGTTTTGCCTCAACACAAGTATCACACTTATTTTTGTTATCAATTTTAAAATTGGGAATGTGATTCATGTTAATTAATTTTCTCAATGAATGAATTAAGAACATGTCCTAATCTACCATGCCAAAGATTAGAGTACTCAACAATATAAGCAGAAGAACTAGCTTTATTGATATTCTTGGGTTTAACAACCATTACATTGAGCTTAAAAAGCCCATCAGTTACATACCCTTTTCCCACATACATCCATTTTTAGTTAAAACTACTTTATCAGACTCGAACACCATCCGAAATCCATGCTTGTTCAGAAGCAATCCAGACACAAGATTCTTCCGTATTTTTGGTACATACAGAACATTATTCAGAGTCAACTCTTTCCCAGAGGTCATCTTCAGAATCACCTTTCCTTGACCTTCAATCTCAGATGTTGCTGAATTTCCCATGTATATTTTTTCCCATTACCAGCAGGCTCAAATGAATAAAACATGCTCTTATCCGAGCACACATGTCGAGTGGCACCAGTGTCAATCCACCACTCTCTTGGGTTAGAACCCACCAGATTCACTTCAGAAACCACAGCAGAAAGGTTAATGTCTGAAACATCTTGAGTAATGTTTTCCAGCATATTAGCCTCTTGTTTTTTCTTCTTCGGCAGTCTACACTCAGAAGACTTATGACCCATTTTGTCACAGTTGAAGCATCCTTGTTGAATTTGGATTTCTTGGAAACTCCTCCTTTAGGGCCCATCTTTGACCCTTTGTTCTTGAGGTTCTTGTTCTTATGGCCATGTTCGACAACATTTGCTTTGGCCTCATGAGTCATTCCTCTCTTGTCAGAAACTCGGTTATCTTCCTCAATTCTCAGCTTAAGAACCAAGTCTTCAATGCTCATTTCTTTTCGCTTATGCTTTAGATAATTCTTGAAATCTTTCCAACCATGTGGTAGTTTCTCAATTATCGAGGCTACTTGGAAGGTTTCACTTAAACTCATCCCCTCAGCATGAATTTCTGCTAGAATAATCTGCAGTTCTTGTACTTGGCTTATCACAGTTTTGGAATCAATCATCTTAAAATCTAGGAAACGGCCTACGACAAATTTCTTAGTACCGGCATCCTCAGTTTTATATTTTCGATCTAAAGATTCCCAAAGCCCTTTAGCTGTTTTCATTCCGGCGTACACACTGTACAATGAATCACTTAGCCCATTCAGCACATAATTCCGACATAGGAATTCAGAATGTTTCCAAGCATCGATGGCACTGATGACTTGGATATCAATCTCACCCTCTTTGGGTACATGAGCATCTTCTTTTAGAAACCTCGCAAGGTTCAACGTGGTCAAGTAGAAAAACATCTTCTGTTGCCACCTTTTGAAATTATGACCACGGAATTTCTTAGGTTTTTCCGCAGCAGGATTGACATGGCTCACATGTCCAATAGGTTGACTAGCCATAGTGGCAGCAACACCTTGGCCAGCCCCAGAGGCTGCCAGATTAAGCCCAGAGGCTGAAACATGTTGGCCAGCCGAAGAGGCTGCCACAGCACTTTGGCCAGCCGAAGAGGCTGCCACATTTGGATCAACTGTGTTTGGACTGATTTCCATATCCACAGAACCGAATTTGTTTTAAGACTGTAGTACAAGTATTATCAAACGGTAGTTACAAGGAAATCTGAATTAGGCTTTATTTCAGCCACTGATGCTTAAAATAGACCCAGATGATGCGTCTGCCTCTCAAATAAGCCTATGCCTCTGACGTCTTCAAAAATCGAGCCTCTGACGAGAAAGAAAGCGTCTGCCTCTGAATGCGATGAAAGTATCTCTGTCTCTGGAAGAATTGCTGAGCTGAACTACTTTTTCTTTCCGAGGCTTGTTGAAGTCAACAATCTCCTTAAAACAAATTCGTCCCCTACCGAAGGTGCAGTAGAACGTGAGACGATTGTTTCCCAGGATGCAACGGAAAACGAACGAGCAAGGGCACCACCGAACTCGTATCCAACGAACCACAAAAGTGTTTGAACTCTTTTGAAACCGAAAACAAAGAGAAACTCAAGCAAAAATGCCAAGTTTTTTTTTTTTTTTTGTGTTTTCTTTCTATATTAAAAACGAAAACAATGCTCTCTATATATAGAAGAGGAGGAAAAAAAAATTAAATATGACATTTATTATTTATTAATGAGACATCTCGTTTGAAGTACTAAATTAATTAATGAAATTAATTAACTTTTATGGAACACTAAATAAGTATGCCATTTATCATTCATTAACGAGACCTTTACCAAATTAATTAATGAAGTTAATTAACTTTTATGGAACACTAAATAAGTATGCCATTTATCATTCATTAATGAGACATTTCGTTTGAAGTACCAAGTTAATTAATGGAATTAATTAACTTTTAGGAAACTTCAAAAGGTTTTCCAACAGATGATCCTGAATCTACTGCTCTTACACATTGACCGACATGAGTGGTCCTTTTCCCTCCTCCCATGACAGACTCCTCCCAACAAATTTACAATATTACCCATTTCTCTAAAAAATCATATATAAATATATAATTATTAGTTAATTAATTATTTTATTATTTTTATCTTATTAATTAAATTCATTTATTTAATTATTTTCTAATTTTTTGACTTTATTTATTTAATATTCTTTATATATTTTATTTATTATATTTATCTCTTTTCTACTTTATTTATTATCAAGAGAAGACTTTGGAGGCAACATAAATTAAAATTTGTGTTTTTATATTTTATTTATATTTATTTGTGTATTATTACATGTATTTTCCTCTGAATATGACTAAAATAATATTGGTTTAAGAGACTTTTCATTTGAAAAAAGTGTGTGTTCGCAAGTTATATATATATTTATTTTAGTCACAAATGAAAAATTATTACTAACATAAAAGAGAACATTATCTATTATACATCAGTAGTGTTAAATAAATTAATAAAGAATTAAAAGAAAAATAAATAAATAAAGAAACACACAAAAAAAAGATTTATTAAATAAGTAAAAGAGAAAAGAATATAAATATAAAGAAAAATTAAATGGGATAAAAAAAATTAAATCAAAAGGTAAAATAAAATAATTAAATAAGGAAATAAAATAATTAAATCGAAAAATAATTTTTTTAAAAGAGGAAGGATAATAATGTTATTTTATAAGGGGATGAGGACTGTCGGGTGAGGGTCAACATATACGTGATCAGTGGTATAACAATATAATTTTATATGCTAATTGTAAGAGTTTGTATAAAAATAGTGACAGTAGTCCCACATCTAAAATATAAATGGAAGATGAAAAGTTTATAAGTGTTTTCTAAACACTTATATTAAATTGGAAAAAGCAAGTGGGCTTGGGCAATATGGATGGTTAGTTTGATATTAGATTAATTAATATATATTTAATTAAATCAAAGATGGGCCTTGATAAGAAAAATTATGCTACCTATGATGATAAGGATGAATGATTAATCATTCTTAATGACACTAACAGAAGAAAGAAAATTAGTATTGCATGATACTATAATCGTTGTGTCACCTATATAGGAGTAATGTGGGGTCGCATTTATGAGAATGAAATGACTAAATTCTCTAAAGCTCCTATGAATCAAGGATTGTTCAGGACAAAAATAAACACAATCGTATGAATTGAAAGGTGTCAAAATTCGATATGTGTGATACTTATTGTCTTAATTTATGAAATATGATGAACAATTCAATGACTCCTATACACACTGACTCATCGATAAATCCAATAAGTACTTACTTCAGAAGGTTCAAGTCCAAAAGACACATCTCCTGATGCGTATCGATTTTAAGTTTTCTCCGGATCATGCTATGTACAGTATCGCCACTATTTGCTATACAAAATTGGGGTATTGTAAGAGTTTGTATAGAAATAGTTGGAGTAGTCCCACATCTAAAATGTAAATGGAAAATTAAAGGTTTATAAGTGTTTTCTAAACACTTATATTAAATTGGAAAAAACAAGTGGGCTTGGGATTGGGCTTGATGGATGGTTAGTTTGATATTAGATTTAATTAATATATATTTAATTAAATCAAAGATGGGCATTGATAAGAAAAATTATGCTATCTATGATGATAAGGATGAATGATTAATCATTCTTAATGACACTAACAGAAGAAAGAAAATTAGTATTGCATGATACTTATAATCGTTGTGTCACATATATAGGAGTAATGTGGGGTCACATTATGAGAATGAAATGACTAAATTCTCTAAAGCTCCTATGACTCCAGGATTGTTAAGGACCAAAATGAACACGACCGTATGAATTGAAAGGTGTCAAAATTCGATATGTGTGATACTTATTGTCTTGATTTATGAAATATGATGAACAGTTCAATGTCCCTTATACACACTGACTCATCAATAAATCCAATAAGTACTTACTACGGAAGGTTCAAGTCCAAAAGACACCTCTCCTGATGCGTATCGATTTTAAGTTTTCTCTGGATCATGCTATGTACAGTATCGCCACTATTTGCTATACAAATGTGGGGTATTGTAAGAGTTTGTATAGAAATAGTGGGAGTAGTCCCACATCTAAAATGTAAATGGAAGATGAAAGGTTTATAAGTGTTTTCTAAACACTTATATTAAATTGGAAAAAGCAAGTGGGCTTGGGCTTTATGGATGGTTAGTTTGGTATTAGATTTAATTAATATATATTTAATTAAATCAAAGATGGGCCTTGATAAGAATAATTATGCTATCTATGATGATAAGGATGAATGATTAATCATTCTTAATGACACTAACAGAAGAAAGAAAATTAGTATTGCATGATACTTATAATCGTTGTGTCACCTATATAGGAGTAATGTGGGGTCGCATTTATGAGAATGAAATGACTAAATTCTCTAAAGCTCCTATGAATCCAGGATTGTTCAGGACATAATGAACACAGCCGTATGAATTGAAAGGTGTCAAAATTCGATATGTGTGATACTTATTGTCTTGATTTATGAAATATGATGAACAGTTCAATGACTCATATACACACTGACTCATTGATAAATCCAATAAGTACTTACTTCAGAAGGTTCAAGTTCAAAAGACACATGTCCTGATGCGTATCGATTTTAAGTTTTCTCCGGATCATGCTATGTACAGTATCACCATTATTTGCTATACAATTGTGGTGGTATTGTAAGAGTTTGTATAGAAATAGTGAGAGTAGTCCCACATCTAAAATGTAAATGGAAGATTAAAGGTTTATAACTGTTTTCTAAACACTTATATTAAATTGGAAAAAACAAGTGGGCTTGGGCTTGGGCTTGGGCTTGATGGATGGTTAGTTTGGTATTAGATTTAATTAATATATATTTAATTAAATCAAAGAAGAGCCTTGATAAGAAAAATTATGTTATCTATGATGATAAGGATGAATGATTAATCATTCTTAATGACACTAAGAGAAGAAAGAAAATTAGTATTGCATGATACTTATAATCATTGTGTCACCTATATAGGAGTAATGTGGGGTCACATTTATGAGAATGAAATGACTAAATTCTCTAAAGCTCCTATGAATTCAGGATTATTCAGGACCAAAATTAACACAACCGTATGAATTGAAAGGTGTCAAAATTCGATATGTGTGATACTTATTGTCTTGATTTCTGAAATATGATGAACAATTCAATGACTCATATACACACTGACCATCGATAAATCCAATAAGTACTTACTACGGAAGGTTCAAGTCCAAAAGACACCTCTCCTGATGCGTATCGATTTTAAGTTTTCTCTGGATCATGCTATGTACAGTATCGCCACTATTTGCTATACAAATGTGGGGTATTGTAAGAGTTTGTATAGAAATAGTGGGAGTAGTCCCACATCTAAAATGTAAATAGAAGATTAAAGGTTTTTAAGTGTTTTCTAAACACTTGTATTAAATTGGAAAAAGCAAGTGGGCTTGGGCTTGATGGATGGTTAGTTTAGTATTAGATTTATTTAATATATATTTAATTAAATCAAAGATAAGCCTTGGGCCTTGGGGCTCTTGGGCTTTTGGGGTTTCATTAAATACCTCACTTATTTTAAAAACATTTTTTCCTAATTTAAATTTTTGGATTTGAATCAGAACATTGTGTCTGATCAACACAACCCTTCTGAGAAATTGGAAAAACATTTTGCAACTATTCCTATATATATAGAGCAATTGTCACATAGATCTTGACAAAGATTTTCTGAACAGAAAGTAATCTTCCATAAAAATAAATTATTTTGATCTTGAAAACAAACACTAAGTAAGTTCGCCAGGGATCAGATTTTCAGTGCAGAATCTTCGATTATCAGATTGTTGAATCCTGGTGGCAGACGTCCGAAGAACTACAAGCACAATAGTAGGGGCAAATTTCCGCTATAGGACATAGCCTTCTGTGCTAGCCTCAATCTACAAAGTCAATTTTCTATTTTTGTTTTTCGATTACTTGCATTGTAAGTTTCTGTCAATTCAGATTTAATTTGTTGATTAAGTTTCTATTTTTGGTTCATAAGTTTGTAATTTTGTATATAAGTTTCTGTTTCAATAAATTCTATTGCATTCGTTGATTGTTTTACAACAATCTATAGCTGAATATTCTCAATGGAACAATATGCGAATGTTGTGAAGCCTCATGTTGAGAAACCAAACAAGTTCAAAGGACTGGATTTCAAACGATGGCAACAGAAAATGTTGTTTTTTTTAACAATATTGAACCTTGCACATATCGTCAAGGAAGAATGCCCTGTGGCAGAGGGAGATAATATTCCTGCAGAAAAACTCAATGCAATTAGTGCATGAAAACACAGTGAGTTTTTATGTATGAATTATATTCTGAATAGCCTTGATGATTCTTTGTATGATGTATACAGATCTTATAAGACTGCTGTAGACAACAGGACCTGGGCGACGCTGTCCTAGGCTTGCGGCCTAGTTGAGAAGTACGAAATAACATGGAGTCGCCACCCGGTGTGAGCCGGGAAAATGAGATTTAAGGCCGCACTCACCCCTCGCAAGAGAAGACCTCAAACCTTTGGGTTCGGAATGGTCTCTTACTTTATGTCATCTTGTAATGTTTGTGATTTGTGCAATATTAATCAAAACTACTTAACATACATGTACAATGATAATTCAACCTAATTCACATTCATAAAAATAAATCTTACATTTAAATTTACATGCTTCGAAAATGAGTTTTCATAACATAACAAATACAAAAAATAAACATGTGGGCCAGTAACTTGGCCACTATTAATGTAGGACC
Source organism: Zanthoxylum bungeanum (assembly GCA_019454045.1). Lineage (NCBI taxonomy): Eukaryota > Viridiplantae > Streptophyta > Magnoliopsida > Sapindales > Rutaceae > Zanthoxylum > Zanthoxylum bungeanum. The sequence continues at coordinate 33,611 of SKCR01027335.1, read as the reverse complement.
TCGCATACTGATTAGACGTATCTGACGTCAACCGAATACGCCGCGTCCGTAACAGTAAAGTAACAAAGGGTGCCCTCAGGTCTTACCTTTTAGTCGCTGTCCGGGAGTGCGTTCTGCGGTGCCGGAAGGGTTATCATTCCACTGTGCTCACTGATGCGATTTTTCCGCTGTTTTGTCCGGGTTCGCCGTTTTCAATGTTTTGTCCGTTTCAACGGATCCGCTGTTTCTGCCATTTCCACTGTTTTCACCCGCGGTTACAGTTTACCGTTTTATCTGTATTCTCACAGTTTCAACTCGCCGTTTTTGCCGTTTCACTCGTTATTTCCACTTGTCATTTTTCTGTACTTTTCTGTTATTTTCACTCGCTGTTTTCTCTCTTTTTCAACTCAAATTCTCTTTCTCTCTCTTGGTTATTTTTGAGTCATTTATGTCTCGGTTTTTGGGTTGTTTAGGCTTCGGTTTCCTGGTTTAGGGTTATTTTAGGTCACGGTCAGTGTGCATGTGTAGTTAGGGGAGCAGTCATGTGGCTGGTTTAGGGGCTGCTACTGGCGTGAGTTGAAGCTGATCAGAAAGGGGGTGAACGTGCATGGGGCTGCATGGTAAGTCTGTTTACGGGCTGTTGAATATAAGGGCTAGGTGAGATTTGTGGCTGCTGGGCGATGTGGGAGTGAGGCTTGCGCTCGTTTATGATAGCTGAGTGGGTGATGATGGTGGTGATGCTGATGGTCTGTTGTTTGTTTCACGCGTGTGTGTTTTTTATTTCTCTGGTTTGGTCAGTGTGTACTCGTGAATGAAGGGCCTGTGAGCTGATGCATGAAGGGTTTTGTGGCTTGTGAATGCATGGTGTTGAGGGCTACGTGAAGACTACTTCATGTGGGTTATTTGGCGTGGTGAAGGGACTTGAGGGGCTGAGTGAAGGCAGTCAGTCATATATGCGTGTGAGGTGCTGCAACATGTGGGTCGATTTGGTGGGCAGATTCAGCGTGGCTGTGGGGTTAGGGGGTGAGGCCGAGAGGGTTCAGTGCTTGTGAAGGTCAGAGGCTCTCTTTTCTGGACGGTTCAGGGCTGCTAGGGTGAGCTGTTTTTCATGAGTTGCGTGAGGGGGCTCAAGGTGCGCAGTGGCTGGGCGTGAAGGAGGTGATCAGCGTGAAGAGGCAAGCGTGTGGTGTGAAGGGCTTATGATGCGCAGTGGCTGGGATGATGAGGCAGTAGATGGGCTGCTGTGAAGGCTATTGACGTGAACCAAGGGGAGTGATCTATGCGTGAGTTAGAGGGCAGTGCGTGGTCTGTGTGAGGTGTGGAAATGGAGTGTGGAGAGAGTTTATTGAGTGGTGCTCCCAGCGGGCTGAAGTGAGGCTATCCGAGAATGAATCTGGTCAGGGTTTTTTTGATGCGTTGAGAGGTCTTTCGTTTTGTGAGATTAGAGGGAAAATGATTGATGGTCCGGCCGTCTGGTCAGTGGGGGGGTGAAGGCTAGGTGTATGGGTATGATCATGGGTAGTATGGAGGGTCAGTGGAGATGATGGTTGTTTTTGTTATTTTGTGTTTGATGAGATGCATGGGCGTGAAGGCTTGCAGAGTGGTTATGGGTATGGTTTGTTGCTTTGTGGTTTGGAAAGGAGTTATGGGTTGTCACGTGAAGGGTGGGCTTTGGTTTATTATTTTCGTTATTTGGTGTTAAATTGTTATTTAATTGGTTGGTAATTTTTAATAATTTAATTTAATTCAAATTAATTTAATTGGTTGGTAGATTTTAATTTTGCATGGAAGTTAAAGGGTCACAAGCAAGGAAAATCAGAGAGAGAGGATAGGCACGAGAAAGAGCGAGAGGAAAAGGTTCCGAGCGAAGGATGATTCTGAAATGGAAAAGGCGACGACGAACCCGAAGCAAACGAGCGAATAAAATCCACAAAACGTCAATTCTTGACTTTCCCTTTCCGACGGCCGCTTTCCGCGACTTCCACGATGAAAAGGTAGTGCCTCTTTACGAGGCTCGTCATTGGGCTGGTATGCAAAAATGCAATGCCTACAACTGCCAATGAACTATGGGAATCCTTGGAAAATAAATATAAGATCGAAGATGCTGGTTCAAAGAATTTCATTGTTGGGAAATTTCTAAAATACCAAATGGTGGATTCAAAGACTGTTGTCAACCAAGTCGAAGAATTACAGATTCTTATCCATGAACTTGCGGTAGAAGGCATGGTACTACCGGTACAGTTTACTGTCGGATCTATGATAGAAAAATTGTCTCAATCTTGGAATGATTTCATGATACATTTGAAGCATAAAAAGACTGATATGTCAATGGAGGATCTGGTTCTTAAACTGAGGGTTCAAGAAGATCACTGCAAGAGTGAAAGGCTGAATGTTTTAGAATTTGAATCCAAAGCGAATGTCATTGAGAGTGGATAGGTGTCAAAGCCTAAGCCTCAAAACCAGGAGAATAAATGGAACAATAAAGGGAAAGATAAAACTCAGAAAGTTCTTGCTGCAAAAAGGAAGAATTTCAAGGGAATTAAAGGTTCTTGTTGGGTGTGTGGAAAAATTGGACACCAAGCACTAGACTGCCGCCACAAGAAAGGAAATCTGGTCCAAATGATAAGAACAGCCACAAACAAGTAAATATTGTTGAAGAAGATTTTATTTGTGTTATTGTTTCTTCAGTCAATTTATTGACTAACAGTAAAGATTGGTGGATGGATACTGGTGCAACAAGACATATTTATGGAAACAGAAATATGTTTCTCACCTACACTCCTAACAATGGCGATGAAAGTTATATATGGGCAATGCAACTGCTGTAACTGTTGCTGGAAAAGGGAAAGTGGTTCTGAAATTCACTTCCGGGAAAGAACTTGCTCTTATGATGTACTACATGTCCCTGAAATTACTAAAAATCTTGTTTCTGGTTCTGTTTTTAAGCAAGAAGGGTTTTAAACTTGTATTTGAATATGACAAATTTATTCTCACTAAGGGGAAATATTTGTAGGAAATGGCTACCTCTCTGAAGGGCTCTTCAAACTCAATGTAATTGATGATGCTACTATTAGTAAAATAAATAAGGCTTCTGTTTACTTGCTTGAATCTTCTAAATTATGGCATGCTAGCTAGGTCACATAAACTTTAAATGTATGGATATAATGATTAATCTTGGTTTGCTGCCTTATTGTATAAAAGATAATATGCATAAATATGAAACTTGTGTTGAATCAAAGTTTGCTAGCAAGTCCTATAAATCTGTGACTAAAAGGTCGAATGAATTGTTAGAATTAATTCATACAGATTTGGGTGATTTTAAATCAATACCAAGTCGTGGTGGAAAGAATTACTACATCACTTTCATAGATGATAGTAGTAGATATTGTTATGTATATTTAATACATAGTAAAAACGAATATTTGAATATGTTTAAGACATATAAAGCTGAGGTGGAAAATCAGTTAGACAAGAAGATCAAAATATTGCGATCTGATAGAGCGGAGAATATAAATCTAATGCCTTCGCAAATTTTGTTCTTCTAATGGAATAATTCATCAAACCAGGACCCTACACTCCTCAACAGAATGAGGTGGCTGAACGGAAAAATAGAACATTAATGAATATGATGAATTCCATGCTTAACAGTTCTGGTTTACCACATAATATGTGGGGTGAAGCTTTACATACGGCTAACACTATATTGAACAGAATTCCATCGAAGAAGAGTGATCAATATCCATATGAAAAATGGAAGAAAAGGCTATCGGCATACAAAATCCTAAAAATACCTAGCAAAGGTTCAAGTTCTCTTGCCTAAAAGAGTTAAACTTTGACCTAAAACTATTGGTTATGTGTTTATTGGATATGCTAAAAATAGTGCAACATACCAATTTCTAGTAATTAAATCTGGAATTTCGGATATCCAAGTAAATACCATTATTGAGTCTAATAATGCTGAATGGTTTGAGCATATATTCATTATAAGGATAGACTTAATAAAAATAAACGTAAAGAGCTTGAATTTAGTCAAGAGAAAGGGTTGATATTGCCTCTTCATCCGGTGTTCAAGACAAGATTTTGGAACCAAATAAATCAACATCAACTCTCCAAGAGGAAGAGTTAGAACCTAGAAGAGGAAAAATAATCAAGGTAGCAAAAGATTATGGACCTGATTTTTTAACTTTTATCACGGAAGCTGAACCTCAAACATATTAAGAGGTCATAACTTCTTCTGAATCTATTTATTGGAAAGAAGCAATAAATAGTGAAGTAGAATCCATTCTACAAAACCATACATGAGAGTTAGTAGACTTACCATCTGGTTGCAAACCGATTGTTACAAATGGATATTCAAAAATAAATTGAAGGATGGTACAATTGATAAATACAAAGCTCGTTTGGTAGCTAAAGGATACCGTAAAAACAAGGACTTGATTTCTTTGACACATACTCACCAATAATCAGAATAACATCTATAAGGATGTTAATTACGATTGTAGCAATTTATAATTTGGAAATACATCAAATGGATGTAAAAATTGCATTCTTGAATGGTGAGTTAGATGAAGAAATTTATAGGAACAACCTGAAGGGTTTGTAGGACAAGAGAAAAAAGTTTGTAAACTTGTGAAGTCACTTTATGGACTTAAACAAGCACCCAAACAATGGCATGAGAAATTCGATCATACAATGTTATCACATGGATTTCGGATCAATGAATGTGATAAATGTGTTTACATCAAGAAAATGAATAATGATTCATATGTCATTGTATGTTTATATGTTGATGATATGCTCATCATGGGACCAAATCTAAATGTCATAAACTCCACAAAGAAAATATTGAATTCGACCTTTGATATGAAATACATGGGAAAAGCTGATGTTATCTTAGGAATTCGAATTCAAAGAAGTAGTGATGGCTATATTCTCAGCCAATCACACTATGTGGAAGCAATTCTTCGGAAATTTGGACATTTTGATAGTAGTCCGTCTAAAACTCCTTTTGATCCTAAGAGTACATTAAAGAAAAATATTGGGGATAATGTGTCACAACTAGAATATTCTCGTATAATTGGCACACTACAATACATCACGAATTGTACTAGACCGGACATTGCCTACTCTGTGAATAGATTGGCAAGATATACTAGTAATCCCTCAAAGGATCATTGAGATGCTTTAGTTAGAGTATTGAGATACCTAAAATACTCAATGAAGTATGGGTTACATTATACCAAATATCCACCAGTTTTGAAGGATATAGTGATGTCAATTGGATTTCGAAGGATGCGGAAAAAAACAACAAGTGATATGTATTTACACTTGGTGGGGCTGCAGTATCTTGGAAATCACAAAAAACAAACATGTATAACACGTTCAACAATGGAATTAGAATTCATAGCCTTGGATAAAGATGCTGAAGAAGCGGAATGACTAAAGAATTCTTGGAAGATATTCCAATGTGGCCTCAACCTGTGACGGCCATATATGTGCATTGTGACTGTAGCTGCTATTAGGAGAGAAAAGAGCCATATGTATAATGGGAAGTCAAGGCACATAAGACATAGACATAACACAATAAAACACATGCTCTCGACTGGCATTATTTCCATTGATTTTGTAAAATCAAAGTAGAATATTGCAGATCAATTAACAAAGGGTATACCAAAGGAGCAAGTTTTATATTTATCGAGGGGAATGAGCTTAAAGCCAATACAATGATAAGTAACTTAGCGGAAACCCAACCTAGAAAATTGGTAATTCAATTTTAGGTTCAATATGGCAAACTAGTTGGGTGAAACTCAAGTAATAGAGCATAACAAACTACTCATTCCTATGATAAGAAAAATTATGCTATCTATGATAATAAGGATGAATGATTAATCATTCTTAATGACACTAACAAAAGAAAGAAAATTAGTATTGCAAGATACTTATAATCGTTGTGTCACCATATATAGGAGTAATGTGGGGTCGCATTTATGAGAATGAAATGACTAAATTCTCTAAAGCTCATATGAATCCAGGATTGATCAGGACCAAATTGAACACAACCGTATAAATTGAAAGGTGTCAAATTTCGATATATGTGACACTTATTGTCTTGATTTATGAAATATGATGAACAGTTCAATGACTCTTATACACACTGACTCATCGATAAATCCAATAAAAACTTACTACGGAAGGTTCAAGTCCAAAAGACACATCTCCTGATGCGTATCGATTTTAAGTTTTCTCCGGATCATGCTATGTATAGTATCGCCACTATTTGCTATACAAATGTGGGGTATTGTAAGAATTTGTATAGAAATAGTGAGTAGTCCCACATCTAAAATGTAAATGGAAGATGAAAGGTTTATAAGTGTTTTCTAAACACTTATATTAAATTGGGAAAAACAAGTGGGATTGGGCTTGGGCTTGATGGATGGTTAGTTGGTATTAGATTTAATATATATATATATATATATATATATATATATATATATATATATATATATATATAATTAAATCAAAGATGGGCCTTGATAAGAAAAATTATGCTATCTATGATGATAAGAATGAATGATTAATCATTTTTAATGACACTAACAAGAAAGAAAATTAATATTGCATGATACTTATTATCGTTGTGTCACCTATATAGGAGTAATGTGGGGACGCATTTATGAGAATGAAATGAATAAATTCTCTAAAGCTCATATGAATCTAGGATTGTTCAGGACCAAAATGAACACAACCGTATGAATTGAAATGTGTCAAAATTCGATATGTTTGATACTTATTGTCTTGATTTATGAAATATGATGAACATTTTAATGTCTCATTTACACACTGACTCATCAATAAATCCAATAAGTACTTACAACGGAATGTTAAAGTCCAAAAGACACCTCTCCTGATGCGTAACGATTTTAAGTTTTCTCCGGATCATATATAGGAGTAATGTGGGGTCACATTTATGAGAATGAAATGACTAAATTCTCTAAAGCTCCTATGACTCCAGGATTGTTAAGGACCAAAATGAACACAACCGTATGAATTGAAAGGTGTCAAAATTCGATATGTGTGATACTTATTGTCTTGATTTATGAAATATGATGAACAGTTCAATGTCTCTTATACACACTGACTCATTGATAAATCCAATAAGTACTTACTACGGAAGGTTCAAGTCCAAAAGACACATCTCCTGATGCGTATCGATTTTAAGTTTTCTCCGGGTCATGCTATGTACAGTATCGCCACTATTTGCTATACAAATGTGGGGTATTGTAAGAATTGTATAGAAATAGTGGGAGTAGTCCCACATCTAAAATGTAAATGGAAGATGAAAGGTTTATAAGTGTTTTCTAAACACTTATATTAAATTGGGAAAAACAAGTGGGATTGGGCTTGGGCTTGATGGATGGTTAGTTTGGTATTAGATTTAATATATATATATATATATATATATATATATATATATATATATATATATATTAAATCAAAGATGGGCCTTGATAAGAAAAATTATGCTATCTATGATGATAAGGATGAATGATTAATCATTTTTAATGACACTAACAAAGAAAGAAAATTAATATTGCATGATACTTATATCGTTGTGTCCCTATATAGGAGTAATGTGGGGACGCATTTATGAGAATGAAATGAATAAATTCTCTAAAGCTCATATGAATCTAGGATTGTTCAGGACCAAAATGAACACAACCGTATGAATTGAAATGTGTCAAAATTCGATATGTTTGATACTTATTGTCTTGATTTATGAAATATGATGAACATTTTAATGTCTCATTTACACACTGACTCATCAATAAATCAAATAAGTACTTACAACGGAATGTTAAAGTCCAAAAGACACCTCTCCTGATGCGTAACGATTTTAAGTTTTCTCCGGATCATATATAGGAGTAATGTGGGGTCACATTTATGAGAATGAAATGACTAAATTCTTTAAAGCTCCTATGACTCCAGGATTGTTAAGGACCAAAATGAACACAACCGTATGAATTGAAAGGTGTCAAAATTCGATATGTGTGATACTTATTGTCTTGATTTATGAAATATGATGAACAGTTCAATGTCTCTATACACACTGACTCATTGATAAATCCAATAAGTACTTACTACGGAAGGTTCAAGTCCAAAACACACCTCTCCTGATGCGTATCGATTTTAAGTTTTCTCCGGATCATGCTATGTACAGTATCGCCACTATTTGCTATACAAATGTGGGGTATTGTAAGAGTTTGTATAAAAATCGTGGGAGTAGTCCCACATCTAAAATGTAAATGGAAGATGAAAGGTTTATAAGTGTTTTCTAAACACTTATATTAAATTGGAAAAAGCAAGTGGGCTTGGGCTTGGGCTTCATGGATGGTTAGTTTGGTATTAGATTTAATTAATATATATTTAATTAAATCAAAGATGGGTCGTGATAAGAAAAATTATGCTATCTATGATGATAATGATGAATGATTAATCATTCTTAATTACACTAACAGAAGAAAGAAAATTAGTATTGCATGATACTTATAATCGTTGTGTCACCTATATAGGAGTAATGTGGGGTCGTATTTATGAGAATGAATGACTAAATTTTCTAAAGCTCCTATAAATCCAGGATTGTTCAGGACCAAAATGAACACAACCGTATGAACTGAAAGGTGTCAAAATTCGATATGTGTGCTACTTATTGTCTTGATTTATGAAATATGATGAACAGTTCAATGTCTCCTATACACACTGACTCATCGATAAATCCAATAAGTACTTACTACGGAAGGTTCAAGTCCAAAAGACACCTCTCCTGATGCGTATCGATTTTAAATTTTCTCCAGATCATGTTATGTACAGTATCGCCACTATTTTCTATACAAATGTGGGGTATTGTAAGAGTTTGTATAAAAATAGTGGGAGTAGTCCCACATCTAAAATATAAATGGAAGATAAAATGTTTATATTTGTTTTCTAAACACTTATATTAAATTGGAAAAAGCAAGTGGGCTTGGGCTTGATGAATGGCTAGTTTGGTATTAGATTTAATTAATATATATTTAATTAAATCAAAGATGGGCCTTGATAAGAAAAATTATGCTATCTATGATGATAAGGATGAATGATTAATCATTCTTAATGACAAAACAGAAGAAAGAAAATTAGTATTGCATGATACTTATAATCGTTGTGCCACCTATATAGGAGTGATGTGGGGTCGCATTTATGAGAATAAAATGAATAAATTCTCTAAAGTTCATATGAATTCAGGATTGTTCATGACCAAAATTAACACAACCGTATGAATTGAAAGGTGTCAAAATTCGATATGTGTGATACTTATTATCTTGATTTATAAAATATGATGAACAGTTTAATGTCTCATATACATATTGACTCATCGATAAATCCAATAAGTACTTACTACAAAAGGTTCAAGTCCAAAAGTCACCTCTTCTGATGCGTATCGATTTTAAGTTCTCTTGATCATTGTATGTACAGTATCGCCACAATTTGCTATACAAATGTGAGGTATTGTAAGAGTTTGTATAGAAATAGTGGGAGTAGTCCCACATCTATAATGTAAATGGAAGATGAAAGGTTTATAAGTGTTTTCTAAACACTTATATTAAATTGAAAAAAGCAAGTGGGCTTGGCCTTGGGCTTGATGGAAGGTTAGTTTGGTATTAGATTTAATTAATATATATTTAATTAAATCAAAGATGGGCCTTGATAAGAAAAATTATGCTATCTATGATGATAAGGATGAAAGATTAATCATTCTTAATGACACTAACAGAATAAAGAAAATTAGTATTGCATGATATTTATAATTGTTGTGTCATCTATATAGGAGTAATGTGGGGTCGCATTTATGAGAATGAAATGAATAAATTCTTTAAAACTCCTACGAATCTAGGATTGTTCATGACCAAAATGAACACAACCGTATGAATTGAAAGATGTCAAAATTCGATATGTGTGATACTTATTATCTTCATTTATGAAATATGATGAACAGTTCAATGTCTCATATACACACTGACTCATCGATAAATCCAATAAGTACTTACTATGGAAGGTTCAAGTCCAAAAGACACCTCTCCTGATGCGTATCGATTTTAAGTTTTCTCCGGATCATGTTATGTACAGTATCGCCACTATTTGCTATACAAATGTGGGGTATTGTAAGAGTTTGTATAGAAATAGTGGGAGTAGTCCCACATCTAAAATATAAATGGAAGATAAAATGTTTATAATTGTTTTCTAAACACTTATATTAAATTGGAAAAAGCAAGTGGGCTTGGGCTGATGAATGGTTAGTTTGGTATTAGATTTAATTAATATATATTTAATTAAATCAAAGATGGGCCTTGATAAGAAAAATTATGATGCTATCTATGATGATAAGGATGAATGATTAATCATTCTTAATGGCAAAATAGAAGAAAGAAAATTAGTATTGCATGATACTTATAATCGTTGTGCACCTATATAGGAGTAATGTGGGGTCGCATTTATGAGAATGAAATTAATAAATTCTCTAAAGCTCATATGAATTCATGATTGTTCAGGACCAAAATGAACACAACCGTATGAATTGAAAGGTGTCAAAATTCGATATGTGTGATACTTATTGTCTTGATTTATGAAATATGATGAAAAGTTTAATGTCTCATATAACCACTGACTCATCGATAAATCCAATAAGTACTTACTACGGAAGGTTCAAGTCCAAAAGACACCTCTTCTGATGCGTATCGATTTTAAGTTTCATCCGGATCATTGTATGTACAGTATCGTCACTATTTGCTATACAAATGTGGGGTATTGTAAGAGTTTGTATAGAAATAGTGGGTGTAGTCCCACATCTATAATGTAAATGGAAGTTGAAAGGTTTATAAGTGTTTTCTAAACACTTATATTAAATTGAAAAAAGCAAGTGGGCTTTGGCTTGGGCTTGATGGATGGTTAGTTTGGTATTAGATTTAATTAATATATATTTAATTAAATCAAAGATGGGCCTTGATAAGAAAAATTATGCTATCTATGATGATAAGGATGAATGATTAATCATTCTTAATGACACTAACAGAAGAAAGAAAATTAGTATTGCATGATAATTATAATTGTTGTGTCACCTATATAGGAGTAATGTGGGGTCGCATTTATGAGAATGAAATGACTAAATTCTCTAAAGCTCTTATGAATCCAGGATTGTTCAGGACCAAAATGAACACAACCGTATGAATTGAAAGGTGTCAAAGTTCGATATGTGTGATACTTATTGTCTTGATTTATGAAATATGATGAACAGTTCAATGTCTCATATACACACTGACTCATCGATAAATCCAATAAGTACTTACTACGGAAGGTTCAAGTCCAAAAGACACCTCTCCTGATGCTTATCGATTTTAAGTTTTCTCCGGATCATGCTATGTACAGTATCGCCACTATTTGCTATACAAATGTGGGGTATTGTAAAAGTTTGTATAGAAATCGTGGAGTAGTCCCACATCTAAAATATAAATGGAAGATAAAAGGTTTATAAGTTTTTCTAAACACTTATATTAAATTGGAAAAAGCAAGTGAGCTTGGGCTTGAGCTTGATGGATGGTTAGTTTGGTATTAGATTTAATTAATATATATTTAATTAAATCAAAGATCGGCCTTGATAAGAACATTATGCAATCTATGATGATAAGGATGAATGATTAATCATTCTTAATGACACTAACAGAAGAAAGAAAATTAGTATTGCATGATACTTATAATCGTTGTGTCACCTATATAGGAGTAATGTGAGGACGCATTTATGAGAATGAAATGAATAAATTCTCTAAAGCTCATATGAATCTAGGATTATTCAGGACCAAAATGAACACAACCGTATGAATTGAAATGTGTCAAAATTCGATATGTTTGATACTTATTGTCTTGATTTATGAAATATGATGAACAGTTCAATGTCTCTTATACACACTGACTCATCGATAAATCCAATAAGTACTTATTATGGAAGGTTCAAGTCCAAAAGACACATCTCCTGATGCGTATCGATTTTAAGTTTTCTCCGGATCATGCTATGTGCAGTATCGCCACTATTTGCTATACAAATGTATCGTATAGAAATAGTGGGAGTAGTCCCACATCTAAAATGTAAATAGAAGATGAAAGGTTTATAAGTGTTTTCTAAACACTTATATTAAATTGGAAAAAGCAAGTGGGCTTGGGCTTGATGGATGGTTAGTTTGGTATTAGATTTAATTTATATATTTAATTAAATCAAAGATGGGCTTTGGGTCTTGGGACTCTTGGGCTCCCGGGGTTTCTTTAAATATCTCACTTATTTTAAACACTTTTTTTCCTAATTTAAATTTATGAATTTGATTCATAAGGTTGTGTCTGATCAACACAACCCTTCTGAGAAATTGGAAAAACGTTTTGCAACTCTTCTTATATATACAGAGCAGTTGTCACAGAGATCTTGACACAGATTTTCTGAACAGAAAGTAATCTTCCATACAAATAAATTATTTTGATCTTGAAAACAAACACCAAGTAAGTTCGCCAGGGATCAGATTTTCAATGCAGAATCTTCGATTATCAAATTGTTGAATCTGTAGTACAAATATTACAAATATTTAACGGTAATTGGGAAAATCCAAATTTGGCTTAGTCTCAGCCCCTGATGGGCAAAACAGACCCACACAGCAGACCTTGAGATCAGACCCACAGAGCAGAGCAGACCCTGACAGCAGACCCACACGACAGGCCTTGGAGAGCGGAGTTAGACCCTGGAGGGTAAAGTCAGACCCTGATGCAAGGTTCAGACCCAAAGTCGATTCAGACCCTGAGCGAAGCGCGTCTGGCGTCAGACCCTGAAGTTTTGTATGTCTGGTGGCAGACCCTGAGCAAAGTGCGTCTGGATCGACGTTGGGTCTGAAGCTCGCGGTTGGGTCTGAACCTTGCACCAGGGTCTGACTTTACCTCCAGGGTCTAACTCCGCTCTCCAGGGCCAGCCGTGTGGGTCTGCTGTCAGGGTCTGCTCTGCTCTATGGGTCTGATCTCAGGGTCTGCTGCGTGGGTCTGTTTTGCTCATCAGGGGCTGAGATTAAGCCAAATTCGGATTTTCCCAATTACAGTTAAATATTTGTAATATTTGTACAACAGTCTTAAAACAAATTGACTCTGTGGATATGGAAAACAGTCCAAACACAATAGATCCGAATGTGGTAGCCTCTTCGGCTGGCCAGAATGTTGTGGCAGCCCCTGTGGCTGGCCAAATTACAGTGGTAGCCTCTTCGGCTGGCCAACATGCTTCAGCCTCTGGGCTTAATTTGGCAGCCTCTATGGCTGGCCAATGTGTTGTTGCCTCTATGGCTAGACAACCAGTTGGACATGTGAGTCATGTCAATCCTGCCGTGGAAAAACCTGAAAAATCCAGTGGACAGAATTTCAAACGGTGGCAACAGAAAATATTTTTCTACTTGACCACGTTGAACCTTGCGAGGTTCCTAAAGGAATATGCTCATGTACCCACGGAGGGTGAGATTGATATCCAAGTGATCAGTGCGATCGATGCTTGGAAACATTCTGAATTCCTATGTAGGAATTATGTGCTGAATGGGCTAAGTGATTCCTTGTACAGTGTGTACGCCGGAATGAAAACAACAAAAGGGCTTTGGGAATCTTTATATCGAAAATATAAAACTGAGGATGTCGGTACTAAGAAATTGTCGTAGGCCGTTTCTTAGATTTTAAGATGGTTGATTCCAGACTGTGATAGCCAGATCTACAATGGAATCATAATTCATTGCATTAGATAAGTGTGCTGAATAAGCAGAATGGCTTCGAAATTTTCTAGAGGATATTCCAAGTTGGCCTAAGCCAGTGCCATCAATTTGCATTCATTGCGATAGTCAATCTGCAATTGGAAGGGCACATAACAATATGTATAATGGTAAGTCTAGACATATTCGTCGTAGACACAATACCGTTAGACAATTACTCTCTACTGGAGTTATTTCGATTGACTATGTAAAGTCAAATGATAACATTGCAGATCCGCTAACCAAAGGGTTAAACAGAGAGTTAGTTGTGAAATCATCGAGGGGAATGAGACTAAAGCCCATTAGATAAATGTTTATTACGAAGGAAAACCCAACCTTGTTGACTGGAGATCCCAAGATTTAGGTTCAAGGGACAACCTACTCGTAAAAGAAATAATTGGTTCACTGTAGGGGGTTACTCTCTAGTCCATTCCTATGGTGAAATGAAACAGTGATGCTCATATGGATAGAGTTTAAGCAAAGGCTTTTAATGATTCTTATGCGTCGGGAATCCGAGCAGAGTATTATGAGATACTCTTAAATAAGAAATCACCTATGTGAGAGAGAAGTGGGGCCGCTTCAAAGGGAATTGTACGGGGCTCAATTCTTAGAAACTCTCGCAGAACCAGGTTGATGTTCATGGCCAAAATGAACATAATAATGAGAACTCAGATGTGTTAGGTAAAACATCTGTGTGATATATGTTTTCCATTTACATGAACGGCAATACAGTTCAATGACATCGCGTCCACTGTCAGCCAGTAAATGAGATATATTTTCACAAGGGAAGGTTCAAAGGCTGAGGCCTACCTATCCTATGCAGGTTTTGAACCGTTGAACTCTTCTAGGTCAAAAATAAAATGTTTTATAAAATATTTTTATTTGACGTTTTTTCGCCAATTTCATTCTTGTGGGGGATTGTTGGAAAATGCTTATGAGTAAGCATTTTGAGGCACAATTTCAAGCATGGTCCACTTCGTGTTAGTGGTTATTATTGAATTATTCGGATACTCCTCCGTGAGTAGTTCGAAATGGTATATTCATATGCTTAAAATGGTGCTTGGGTGAATGAGAAATTGTTGCTCAAAGTTCACCCATTGGTGTTGGAAAATAAAGAGAAATGTGTTTGTCCCACATGGGAAAGCTATTAGAGAGAAGTTGTGTTTATATATGATTGCTTATATGTAGATGTGTAAGAGTTGTAAGGATAGAGGCTCTCTCTACGTGCGCGCGCAGGGGGGTGCAAATCAAAATCCGAACAGGCTTCGTGTGCACCCGCGCGTCATGCGTACACGAATGCCAAACCAAATTGTGCGGGCCCGGCCCAACCAATTTTTGCAAGTCTCTTTATTTTTTCCAAGCCTTTTGAAGTTCAATAACAGTTAATTTACTTCTATTAAATTAATTTGGGGGTTACTTCATGTGAAAGGTCTCCCACTAATTGGCATGTTTATTTTCCTTCTATAAAAGACAGTGAGGGATTTTCATTTTTTGTATATACGATTCACACAGAACACACAACAGTCCTCGGTTTTCTTTGTTTTTGTTTGGGAAGAGTTCAAACACTTTAGTGGTTCGTTGGGAACGGGTTTTGGTGGTGCCCATACTCGTTCGTTTTCCGTTGCATCCTGGGAAACAAACGTCTCACATTCTACTGCACCTTCGGTAGGGGACAAATTTGTTTTAAGGAGATTGTTGACATCAACAAGCCTCGGGAAAGTGAAGCAGCAGTTCGGTTCCTATATGATTCAGAGGTTCGGTCAGAGGCTCACTTGATCAGAGGCTCGCCTTCATCATCGCGTCAGAGGCAGACGCAGACGCTTTCGGTCAGAGGCTGACTTGTTCAGAGGCAGAGGCACAAAGCTGAAGCTCGCTTATCGTCAGAGGCTCGACTTCAGCAGACGTCAGGGTCAGAGGCAGATAGCTTCATCAGACGTACATCACTTCAGGGTCTGACGCCAGACGTACATCACTTCAGGGTCTGACGCCAGACGCGCTTCGTTTTGGGTCTGATTCATACCTCTGCATCTGCTTCTCAGGGTCTGCTGTGTGGGTCTGATTCTGCCTTCAGGGTCTGCCGTCAGACACATCTCCAGGGTCTGCCGTCAGACGTATCAGGGTCTGCCGTCAGGCGCATCTCCAGGGTCTGCATCAGGGCCTGATTCGCTCGTGGGTCTGAATCACTCCGTTGGGTCTGCTTCAGAGTCTGCTCAGTGGGTCTGCTCAACATGGTCTGATTCAGTAGTCAGAGGCTAATTCAGATTATCCCAATTACCGATTAAATATTTGTAATATTTGTATTACAGAATCCTGTGGCAGACGTTCAAAGAACTACAAGCACAAGAATATGGACGAATTTCCACTATAGGACATAGCCTTCTGTGCTAGCCTCAATCTACAAAGTCTGTTTGCTGTTTTTGTTTTTCGATTATTTGCATTGTAAGTTTCTGTCGATTTCAGATTTAATTTGTTGATTAAGTTTCTGTTTTTGGTTCATAAGTTTGTAATTTTGTATATAAGTTTCTGTTTCAATAAATTTTATTGCATTCGTTGATTGTTTTACAACACTAATAACAACAAATTTGCCATCCAATCACAAGCACTTATTGTAAGTATCAATCACAAATCCTGTGAAGCTCCAACGAACATCGGACGGAATTTCCAGGGCTTACAAAATGTAACTATTGGATTCTCCGCTACTCAAACTCAAGAAACAGACATCTTATTATATGTTAATTGACACATTTGTCCCCACAATGACAATATAAAACTTACCCAAAAGGACGGGCAACCCAAGGGCAAATCATTAATTTCCATTATATACAAGAAAGTGACAGAATCTAAGCATGTTACAGGCGCAGATCCAAAAACCTCACCATCCACAAAGTCTCACTATATAATGCACCAAAACATTGCATTAGAATTAGTGGCATCATTGTTTAATTTTCTTTCCAAAAGCTCTACTCAAAATGTCGTCGCTCCCGGAGAACTTGTTGCCAGATGAGGCAAGCCCAGCATGGATGAACAAAGGCGACAACGCATGGCAGCTGACAGCAGCAACCCTCGTGGGCATGCAAAGTGTGCCGGGCCTCGTCATCCTCTACGGCAGCATCGTCAAGAAGAAATGGGCAGTGAACTCAGCCTTCATGGCCCTTTACGCCTTCGCCGCCGTGTTGGTCTGCTGGGTCGGGTGGGGGTACCAGATGTCATTTGGCAAAAAATTCATCCATGTCTTGGGAAGGCCTGATGTTTCTTTGGACCAAAATTTCCTCTTGGGTCGTGCCTTCTTGGGATACTTGCCTAATGCAACAATGGTTTACTTTCAGTTTGTATTTGCAGCTATCACTTTGATTTTGATAGCTGGGGCCTTACTTGGGAGAATGAATTTTCATGCATGGATGTTGTTCGTGCCACTATGGGTTACATTTTCTTATACCATTGGTGCATATAGCATATGGTGCCCCGAGGGCTGGCTATCTAAGCTTGGGATTATTGATTATTCAGGAGGATATGTCATTCATTTATCTTCTGGTGTTGCTGGCTTCACCGCAGCTTACTGGGTAACTAATCAGTAACCTTAATAACTGAATTTTGAATTTTATATGTGAATTATTTGTAGGGTTATTTAATTTTACTACAAACTTATGAAAAATAATAATAATTAAGTACTTCCAATTTTAAAATTATATATTATACTATTAAACTTATGAAAAAAATAATATTTTACTACTTTTTCATTAAAACCTTTAGTTGACCATCACATTTTAATACTAAGGTCAACTAAATCAACTAATGGTTTGGTAAAATAAATAGTGGTCAACTAACGAAAAAATAATAAGATGTTGGATTTGTTTATAACATTAGTAATAAAATATTATTTTGTCATAAATATAATATTTTAATATTTACCGGTATCTAATTATTATTTTAACATAAATTTAGTTGTAAAATCTAAATAACCCCTATATTTTTAATATACTTATGGACTGGTAAATGGGTGCATGTAGGTGGGACCAAGGGCGAGCAAGGACAGGGAAAGGTTTCCACCAAATAACATATTGCTGATGTTAGCAGGAGCAGGGCTACTTTGGATGGGATGGACAGGATTCAACGGTGGAGATCCTTACTCGGCCAGCACAGATGCATCTCTAGCCGTTCTTAACACCCACGTATGCACGGCCACCAGCTTGCTTACGTGGCTCATTCTCGACATTCTCTTCTTTGGAAAGCCCTCTGTTATTGGTGCCACTCAGGGCATGATCACTGGCTTGGTCTGCATCACCCCTGCTGCAGGTACGTACCCAACAAGATAAAAATTAAAATCAGTTTAACCAAAAAAAAAAAGCAAATAATTAAGAAATGTAATGTTGTTTTGTTCGGGAGTTTTGATCGAATTTATGACCGCTTAAGCTAATTTAATTAGGATATAAAATATTTATTTCAATTATGTAAGCATAATATAAAAAAGTTAAAAAAAATAAAACAGGAGTAGTGCAAGGATGGGCAGCCATATTGATGGGAATGATGTCGGGAAGCATTCCATGGTACACAATGATGGTTCTTCACAAGAAAATCCCTCTGCTAAAGCGAGTCGATGACACAATGGCCGTGTTCCACACTCACGCCGTTGCCGGCACCCTAGGCGGAATCCTCACCGGCTTCTTTGCCAACCCAAAACTCAATCGCATATTCTACTTGGTTCCCGATTGGCAGCATTACATAGGCCTCGCCTATGGCCTCCAGAGCGGCCGCGCCGCAGCAGGATTCAAGCAAATGAGAGTTCAGTTATTAGGAATTGTGTTTGTGATTTGTCTTAACATTGTCACCACTAGTGTAATATGTTTGTTGATAAGAATGGTGGTTCCTCTTAGATTGACAGACGAAGAATTGCAAACTGGAGACGATGCCATTCATGGAGAGGAAGCTTATGCTTTGTGGGGAGATGGAGAGAAATATGAGTCTAGGATTAATTCTACTTATGGTGCTGATGAGTTCCCTCCAGTTATGTCCAAAGGTGAGCTTGAAATGGCTTGATCAATTATAATTTGCTAGCTTGTAATAAGATCTTGATATAGTTGAAGTTGATACTCTCTTTTTTGTCCTTTCCTTGCATATTAGAGGGTTTATTGGTAAAATCAATTTGATTTTATATACTCACTTGCTTTAATAAGATCTTTTAACTGTTTCACTCACGTTTTTCTCATGATTATGGTTGTGTTTATTACCTATACTTCCGAATCATTAAGTGGTATCGGTTCAATGGATCATTTAATTTTATTATGTTTTAAATATATGATATCCCCCATGGAAAATAACTAATTATTGGTATAATTTTATTTAGGTTTCATGTCATATAAGAATTCAATAAACTTTACGTTGATTGTCAAGAACTAACACGATCTTTCTATTTTATCCAGCTTGAAAATCTCACCTAAAGATAGAAGTAGAGTTTGAGACATCCCATTCTACTTCCAAATAAAAGAAATAAATAAAATGCAATTAAAATTTATTGTGAAATTCGAAGTGCACTGAATATATATCAATGGGCAAATTAAAACAAGATAAAAGACAACTGGGAAATTCAATTTGCAAATGAAAATGGAGGACCTATCAAGAAACCCCATTAGCTGGAAAAAAAAAACAAAACCAGCATATACTTAGTGGCCACCATCCAAAAGTCATTGGAGCTACAAATATAAGAAAATATTAGCTGATGTAGACCCTCCAACTCTCATGTTTATACTTTTATAAAGAACACCTTTGAATTTTTTTTATATATAAAAGGAAAGTGCTTTGTTTTTTCTTTATTTAATTATTTTTTTACTTAAAAAGAAAATACAGGATATATTTGTGTGCAACTGTTTGCGACATTAAAAAAAAAAAGAAAAAATTGTCTTAAAGTGTTTTTATCTAATCAATTGTATGAGCAAGGCGGTTCTTGGTCGCCGCTGCTAATCTTTCAGTCCACCTTGAAAATAGGTTTTATTTTTATTTATATAAAGATTTAGTATCATTCTTCTTGAAACGTTATATAAGATTTTTCTTTTATTTAAAATATACAAATCCTATTCATAATTAGATTTTTTTCTCAAATTTTTTATTATTATACAAATAATATTCATGATTAGATTTCTCCTCAAATATTTTATTATTATAAAAATCTTAAAAAATAATTTATTAAACTTTATTTTACATATTTCTTATATAAAAAAGATTGAACATTGGGTTTAAATTTTTATTGTTAATTCACTTTTTATTTTATTTTTATTATTAATTTTAAAGTTTATTCTTAAATTATTATTATTATTATTATTATCTTATTTTCATTCCTTGTGTTTCTGCATTTTACACTGGACACAGCATTATTTTTTTATTTTTTATGAATACTGAATATTAATCTTCTTTCTTTTCATTTCTCTCTGTATAATACACTGATATTAGCATAATATAGATGCAAATTTGTTACAAGATTTATTCTTGGTTTTATTAATTTATTTTATGTTTTTAGGTAATGAATGAAATTTCAATATGTTTGTCATTTTTCTATCTAAACTAACAGATAAGATAATTATGTTTGGGACTAAATCAAAGGGAGACGTATAAATAAATTATATAACTTTATTTAAATATTAGTTTTTCAAATCTGAAGGAAGTACATGAAAATACTATGAAACTTTGCAACAATAATATTACTTAATTGTTTACGGCTTGGGCCGTTTCTTTATTAGCGGGGAACAACATGTGTGTTTTACTAGGGCCGCCTAAAACGTTTTCGGCACCTTAGCCAAAAATTTGTAGTGATGATTTATTAAATTTATTTTTCTAATTATATTAATATATTGTAAATATTTTTAGTAACTAAACTATAAATTATTGTTAAGAGAATATCAACTTTTACATAATTTTTTTTTATAAATAAGTAATAATAAAAACTAACTAAAAAGAATAATATAATGGTAAGATTTGAAAAATATGATGTTTGTGATGACAATGTCATATATTTATCTATGTTTTTCTTAGCTGAATGCGCAAAAAAAATGGTCATGAGCTCATGCACTGCTGCACCCCCAAGATTATGATCTTCATCTTTTTTTCTTTAATTGCGATGAGAAGTGAAATTAGTAATTTTCTCTTGTTTTCCAAATTTCAAAACCCATATTTCAGAGTTTCTCATTACCTTATATAGTCTCATGTTTTCTCTAGGAGGGAAATTTTCATTCCTCCAGCTGACACTTGTCAATTGTTGAACTTCTCTAAGATGCATGTTACATATTTGTCATATGTTATGCTGAAATGTAAGATTAGACGTGATTGCATGTTAAACTAGCTTGCATGTTTAGTTAAGTGGACTGCTATTAAAATCCACTAATTTTATATTATGTCGCTTAACCTCACCTGGACTGGGTGCTGGTATAGGGATCATAATACCTCCAATCTATAACCTAATTAATTCATGGATTTCAGAATAGATCTCTTATAGGATGGGTTAACTTCAGAGTGAACTGACATAAGAGTCAACTAATCTTGGAGTGAAATGATCTTTAAGTCGTCGAGTCGATGTCCGAGTTTCTTTAGGGTTTCATGGTTTCGAAGATCATCATGACTTCTCACGTCTACTAGTATTATATGTCTAATAGTACTATGACGAGTTTCTTGATTTTATTGGACCTCTCTCTGTTTAATGTAGTTCTACTAAAGATATTTGATGAGTAAGATTCAATGATTCATTAGTAGAGAGACACGTGACCTGTAGAATAGGGATGAAATCATGCATCTACGTTAGCAAAAGGATAAACATTAATAAAGAATCCACATGAAAACTAATGGGATAGTGAAATAAGTTCAATTAAATGTATTTTTAGAAAAAAAAAATTAATCAAGTTAATTTTTAGAAAATAACAAAGATGAAGGTAAATCTTTACTAAAATGTAATAATTTAATAATTTTAATAACTCCATACTACACTTAACTAATCAACTAGGAAAAAAAATATATAGTATTTTTACATATAAATTAATAGTAAAAGTCATTAATTAGAAAGTGTGTGTATATAATATTTTCTTTCTATATAAAAATTATTTCTAATTTTGTAATATATTTAAATATATGGATACAAATTTTTATAAAACCTTATATTTTGAATAGATCTAAGTTATCAAAGGGTCAAGCCACCTATAGATAATAAGACAAGAGGTTTTATTCTATTGGTTCTTATTTTAAAATTAAATAAAATTAATTCATTTAATAAAAATATTTATCGACTAAAATTTATATTTTTTAAAATTATAATAATTGAATATTATATTTCTAAATCCGTAAGAGTTAAATTATCGTTATGACATTATCACAATATATAAGATATTTTTTTTTTTGTAATTCTTTGTCGTCTTCTTAACTAGAAAAGAAAAATAGCTTTGGAGAGAAAAGTGATTATTGTGAACAGAAGCCGGGGGGATTACGTCCACGCGGACAGAAGAAAGAATCAAAGCTGTACGGACAGTTTGCTTTTGTGTTTGAGTCAGATCTATATATTCTGTCTTTGAATGTAGTGGCGGCAGCAGCAGAAATGTTTGTGAAGTTTGAATGGTAATAATGGATGTTGAAACGGCGTCGTTGGAGGATGAACAGGTGGTGTCAGGTTCAAGAGGAGCAGCTGGAGGAGGTACTGACACGACTGGAAAGCATCGGATTTTGGCCGAACTGAAGCGTGTCGAGCAAGAATCAAGTTTCTTGGAGGTTGGCCTTTTGAGTTTCAACTTGTTTTGTTTGCTGAAAACAAAAAATGAAATTTATGATTTTGTTGTTTGCACTAGGGATTCGACTCTAATACAAAATTGCCTTTTTCGGTTCTTTTTTTTCCAGAAAGTTTCCTCTTTTAGACTTTTAACTGTCTCTGTTGATATATTCTGTTCATATTTTGGATTAAAGTTGATGAATTTGTGAAGTAAAAATTGTTTAGGAAACAATAAAGTGTAGAGGACTTTCTATACTTTTATTCAAGATTAGAATTTTACTCTTTGATGTTTTTTCCCTTCTGATATGAATGGTGGAGGATTTGGACACGAATGAGGGAAAAGCAAGTAGATTGGTCAGAAATCCTTAATATTCATAACCATTTTCTTTCCTCATATTGTTTGGGGGAGGTTGATTTGGTGGTATGACGAGGCCGGCTATCGAGCTTTGAGTTTGGAGCAATCAACACTAATGCACCGCACATTTGTAGACGTTGTGTAGCCTCTAGTGGCACATTGTTTTCTAGTGGTTCATAACCTCTTGTAGAACAGAGGAAGATCTAATGTATCTTCATCAGATTTTGGTACCCGAAAGCATTTTGAAGGAGGGAAAAAATGAAAGAGAATTTAAAACGATACTAGACTTGTTATTGAGCTGATATGTATGTGGTGTTTTAGCATTTGCACTTGCATGTGATTTTATTTTTTGTTTGAGGTTAGCTTAGCAATGTTTGATGCAGTTTTCAGCTGTTTCTTTATGGAACCATATTGCTTGGACCCTTTTAATTACTTGATGAAGATGTATTGCTCGTGCCAATTGGTGATCAAAATTCTACATAAGAAAGCATTAGAACATTACTGTTGTGGCTCCTAGCGATAGAATGTCAAACTTTCTTTCCTTGAAAGAAATTGTTTGTGATGAGTTTGTAGCCTCTCTAAAAATCTTGCAAAGATGTATTTACTTGAATTTCTGACTAACTTCCCCTCAACCTGTGATAGAATTCAGTCACCAACCTAGATCTTGTAAAATGAGATGAGATCACTTAAACTTAGGTTTTGATTAGTTGAGCATACTAAACTTTCGGAATATGTTTTGAGTGAAAATAATACTGTCTTTTTTTTGGAGTGCACGACATGGAATAATGTCACCACAAAGTACCTGATGGTCTAGAACTGTTAGTAGCTCAAGTAGTTCTTTAGGGACTCATGATGTTCCAACTACATTTTCTAAATCATTGATGCTCTAGTTTTATACTTTTTATTTACATTTCCTACATGATCAACAACTTAGGGACTTCTAGATTATGAATTGCCTTTCAAGATTCTTAGGTATTACATTTAGGATTTAGAAGTTTCACATTTTTCTATAATCACAGGCTTTTTCAAATTTTTTGTTTGTTACCATGGGTAAAA
The DNA here is from genome assembly GCA_019454045.1 of Zanthoxylum bungeanum. Classification (NCBI taxonomy): domain Eukaryota; kingdom Viridiplantae; phylum Streptophyta; class Magnoliopsida; order Sapindales; family Rutaceae; genus Zanthoxylum; species Zanthoxylum bungeanum. The sequence goes on along the minus strand of SKCR01027335.1, from coordinate 9,643 downwards.
CTCCTATGCTTTTGTTGCAGAAAACTAGTGCATTGTTTCTCGGGCGATTTTCAATGTTGTTTATGGACTCACTAACTATTATCTTTTATTATATTATCGTCTTCATTTCTCAATTAAAAGCGGTTCAAATTTTTGGTTGCCTTAGGATGGACATTGCAATTTATACGACATCCTTGATTGACATTATCTTAATTTTTTTTTTCTTTCATGAAATTATCCAGGAAGAGTTGGAAGAGATTGATAAAACCGAGAACGTCTCAACAATATGTGAAGAGTATGTATAAGTTCTTTGAAATAGGCTACTATTCTCTTTTAGCCGACATCGTATCATCTTGATTTAATGTAGTAGACTCGGATCCTCTATTTGGTTTGCTCTCAACAACACATAATTAAGGGCCTCCCAGTTGGCATTTTGAGTCTATTAACATAGATAGCATGTTGTGCATAACATAACAGAGGAATTAATCTCATAATTTTTATGTTAAAAGATTGATCAGACTGATATCTTCTTTTGTTGCTTTCCTTCAGATTGCTGCAATTTATGGAAACCAGACCTGACCCACTACTCTCGGTGTAATTTCTATTAACCTAAACGCTTACCTTGTTTGTCTCTCTTAAAGTTGGTTATGTCTGATGCTTCTTGGTCATTTTCTTTCAATTACAGAACAAATGGCCCTATAAATCCTACATGGGATCATTGGTTTGAAGGTCCCCAGGATGCACGAGGATGCGGATGCCTGATACTCTGACTTGAAGCTGTCTAACATTTCGCAAGGCTTTTCATAATACATTCCACATGGAACATCTTCATGTTACGCGTAATTGTTGAACGAATTTTTTGTTCTGCGCACTACCGAATTTTTTAGGTTACTCATATTTGTGTATAACCGTCTTGTTCAGATAAATTTTGTAAATGTACATCCACTGCTGAAGTCCTGAACCTCAAACAGGTCAAGCTGATTTATCAGCTCCTCCATCTTGGGTGGGCTGAGACTGAGAGGTTACCAAATGAAAATCCAGTACAATTTAGTCTTTCATTTTCATATATGTGAACAGTTCCAACAGATGATATTAACTGCACCAAAGTTGAAGATCTTGTGGCTCTGCCTTTGCATTGCCGCAGAGACCATTTGGCAAAAAGAAAGCAAAATAACTGCTGAATCCTCAGCGAAATTTCTGAATTATCTCCTCTGTTTTGGGTCCATTTTAACCTGAATTTCAAGTTTTTTAAGATCCATTTCAATAATTGAAGGAGAAACATTCTATGAAATTGCTTCATGGAGAATTTATTAAGACAAATATTTCACCAACTAAATTGGGACGTTAGTATTAAGGAAAGCAAGTCGAATAACAAATTGTATACTGATTCAGATGAACTGGCAAGAGGATCAAATCATGAGTGATGAGAAACAGGGAAAGAGTCGCTGAAGATTTCAACTAGTGTTATACTAAAAGTTTATATCGAGTGACAAAGCTCTTGCTAAAAGTAGTCTGGAGAAGGCTTTGATTTGCACATAGAGACAATTTTCGGGATTCGAATTCATGACCAAACAATAACAAATTAACTCTTGACAATTGCGCTATATTAAATAAACAAAATGGCAATGAATTGATGGATTCCGAAAAGGAAAGATTCATTTTGTACATTTGATCTAATCTGAAATGCACAGGTTAGGAAATTATTCCGGTCAATGGACATTTACAAGACAGTGACTTCCTGCATCTGGCTAGAGGGCATTGAAAGCATCCATCAAAGTGTTTCTATATTCAACTAGAATACATCACACCAATTCCAATATTGCTATTTGATCCGACTGTAAGAGAATTGAACTCGCACGATGGCTAAGCAGAGGAAAAGGATGATTACACAACTTGAGCAGATAATAGGTGTCTCAACTGGAGTAGATGCTCCTCGTCTGAAATGTTAAGGGAGAGGCGAAGATTTGTTAAGAGAGTCTCCTGCTCCCAACTTAATGGACCTGAAGCATACAATGCCTGCACAGTTGACTCATATGCATGAAGCTCTAATTCATGGATGTCGACCTCTAGTTTGTGTCTGGGAGATGGGAATTCGTGTTTTTTGCCAGACAAACTAGGAAATGATGACTCGGCATCAGAAGCGTTGGATATATTTTCTACTGATTTATGAACATTTTCTCCAGGATAATCAGCAAATTCGTTAGAACTACAGCTAGCAACAGAGCATCGATTGCTATCTTCACCAGACAAAAGAGGTGCAGAAGCAATACGAAATCGGTGAGCAGCAGCTTTAACCATTTTAGTATCCATCTCAGTGGATGCACCAATGAATTTTTCAACCAGTTGAACCCTTGAAAAAGAAATATCAGCTACCTGTCTAACCAAAGGAGAGTTTCCCATTTGAGGTGTATTGCGTCCTCCTAGCCAAGGACTTGATTTTCTTTTCTTGTGGCTTCCTGCAATAAGCAGGTCCCTGGAGTTTGCTTCATCATGGTCATCAAGGAACCTTTTCATGGTTCCCACTCGGAAATGCATTTTAGAATCACCACAACCATCCTCAGTGCATCCCTGTCGATTCTTCTCTCCTAGGAGCGAATCCTTGCCCATCTTTAGTGATGGACCCCTTGACAAGAAGTCCAAAGAATATTTTGAATCATTTTCGGTGGTAAAAGGTTTATCTCGAGCAACCTGAAAACAAAGGTACAGATAGTCAGAAACTCTCAATAGATCCAAAAATCAGCTTGAATGACTAGATAAAGGAAATAAATAAATAATGCTATGCTTCTCTTCACATGATCATAAATCTTATCTTAACCCAAAAACAGGTCCTGAAGTATAAACATCATCTGTATACCATAACCCCGAGTAGAATTTACACATCGCCAGCTGCCAAATGCATGGTAATTGCATAAGATACATCAAAGACCAAATGCACGTTGAAGTCATCATGAAAGGTGTGATGAAGTTATAATAAAAGAGAAGGCCTATCAGATTATCGTATATTTGACGAAAGTTAATAGCATGATATGGACAGAATTACATTTCCATAAACGGATGTAATTAGGTCTCCATATGGTTTAAACAGAAGATTGTTGGATTCTAGTAAATCCCAAGAAACCTAAAATGCCAAAAACTACCACCAAAACTGGAGATTTTGTGAATAATAATAAAAGTACTCAGGTTTTCCTCATTTATGACTTAACACTATGCAATCATACAAATTATCCGCTTGCACAAACAAATATCAAGTCTTTTCGTTAGGCAGCGACGCATAAATATGGAAAGGAAACCACAGCGAAGCACATAAGATAACCGACAGAATAATTATAAAATAAACTATTGAAATAGAAAACAATGGCAAACTAGCGGTACACAAAACTACAACCAATTAGTATTACCGGACTGGACACAATGTTGATTAATGAAGATGACATCATGATGTCTTTACCTTCGCAGTTACTAACCACTGGTTGTTATGCCAAGACTTCCGAATTCTTATGTTGGATTCATGAAATTCTTTGAGCTGGATGGACCCAAACAACCTAATTACAAACCCATTCTTCTGCAGAACTTTTGCAATCTTGCCTACTCTCCAACATTGAATATCAAACACCTCAGCCACATCACCAACCCTCCATGTTTTCCCCGTCTCGTGCAGAGGCAGAGGCCTAACGTCTACCCCGGGAACCTTCTCCAAGACTGGTTCTCCTTCACTGTCCAAAAGGAATTTGTACCTAACAACATAGTCATTTCCAACTACTGATACTATAATTCCACAAAACCAGGAGCCACATGGATCATGTTCTCTCTTCAGTACCTCGACCGAATTCCCCTTTCTGAACTTCATTTTTCCAAACTCAATCTTAAACCTGAAAAATCCCATCACCGCGAAAGAATATTAAAAAATTACTGAAAAACCTATTTCATCATAAGCTATGATTGCTAGTTAGTGCATACAGAACTTACACAATTCTGTGGTCCAAAAAGACCATCTAAACTATCCAAACAGAAACATAAAGAATTTTGAACCTCAAAGTGCTTGAAAGATTTCAACTTTTCAAATCTCATCAAGTGACAAGCCCATTAACAGAGTAATCACAAATCCAAAATAAAATTAACGAGATCAAAATAAAATAAAATAAAATAAACTATATGTTCAGATATAAGAACCAGAAAATAAAATCAAAGCAGAAAAAATTTACAAACAAAAACACACTATATCAAATCCGAAATAATTCATTGAAATAAATTTTCTTTTCAAAGATTATCCACCGCATACTAGAACAAATCAGCATAATGACATAAAATCTTATTAAAAAAAAACACACACAAAAAGGAAAAAAGAAAAAAACTCAAAAGACTTACAAGAAATTACATATTATAGAAATTGTAAACTGATACAAGAACCAAAACTAAAGGGACCCATATGGGGTTTAGAATTTGAAAACACAATTGTATCATAAAATCAAAGAAAATAAAAAGTGATCGAGGAAAAATAGAATGGGAGTGTGGGACAGACCTGGAATTGAAAAAAATTAACGAACAGGACAGGACACAGCTTTGTTGTGATCATTCACATCTTTTACACAGAATGGCGTGTAATGTTTCTTTTTAATTAAATTAATATAATCTACCATTATCTTAAAAGATTAGCACAACTGACAGTAACTTAAACCGGTTTCAAGTTTGGTAATATCACGTAATGGTCTCTGTAATGGACCATTACTTTCGTATCAGCAGCTACTCTTTGTGCGTATTTAACAGCATTTCATATTTGGTCCTTGTTGGGCACCTAATGTATTCAACCCCAAGACAAAATGATGTATCAAAAAACTTACATGAGATGAGGAGGCCCATAATCCAATCGAATCCATTAGCATGTTCATAATTTTGGTAACTAATACAGTGGATTATCTAGTAGTACTATCATCGGTTTCATATATAGACCGTTTCTTTTGGGGCGTTTGTATTGACGGCTGTTTTTCGTTTCAGGGGTAATTCGGGAAAATCACTCCTTGAATAAACCTCTCTCAACTGTGAATTTATTTGTTTTGTTGGAAGCCTAAAAGCAAACTTGGCAAGTCAATGGAAAATCAAAACACATAAGATTTATCGTGGTTTGACGGAATGAATCCAACCTACATCCATGAAGAAAGTAAACTTTTATTTATCGCCTCGGGTTAGACCGACATGCCTTATCCCTGTCTTACACTAAGCTTTTTAAAGCTTTTTACAAGTTATGGAAAATAAGAAATACTAATCCAAGGATCCATTTAAAACTGAGTATTCTTTCCCTTTAAATAGTGCCACTGGATTTACTGTAACTCAACCCGTGATGTCAGCCATGTTTCATTGTCATTATTGCCCATTACTCGTACGTTACGCCCATCAGCTTTTTGGCGGCTCTAGGTTTCATCAAGGGCTTACGTCATCCATACATATGCATAAGATTCAGCAGTCCCGACCTAGTTAACCGGGTCGACATACTGAAGTGATTAGTGCTGGATCATATTCCTCTCTTCTTAACCGGGTCGAGAGGGTCATATGACTTCATCAGATCGGTTTTCATATGTGTTCTAGTGATGTTTGAATCTGGCAACTTCTCATCAAGCCGGGTCAGTCTTCATCACTTCCATCACTTTCTCTTTGTAATCCCTAAATATTTTTGTCAAGTGTTCGAGGGTTCATTATCAAGTCGGGTTCGTCTTCATTTGCACAAATATTACTGAATCTGATCCCTAACATCGGGTCGGTCTTCGTGTGCACTTGGTTAGGCCATACCGCCCTCGGGTGCCTTTTTGTACATCGAGTCTGAGTCCCTCTTGTTGGAGTTGGTGTTTGGAGCGCCAATCCGAATAATGTATTGTACATTTTATTATTTATTAATAAAATAACTATATTTTCATTTCATTTCATACATTATTAATGGTATTGTCATTATGTGTATTAGATTGATGTATAAATATACTAAGAATGATATCGACCTTAGAATAGTCTTGTATTAATACTGGATACTATGTGGTCCAATATTAAGATAAGTATTACTATTGTAAACTATTCTTAAAGTATATATAGATTCATAGTCCTTGGTTTTGGAATACGGTCGAATTCTTATAACCTAGAAGACTAGCACATGTCATATATTGAAATTGGAGTTCCAATGGTTTAACCCGATGTACCATGAGCTTTGGAAGCTCGTATAGACGTGTGGTTATTGGTTGGACAGAATACTGAATGACTCACAGGTGATTCCTAATAGTTGGAAGTACACACCACTGTCAATAGGAATCTTCTCGAGTCGAGTAACATATGTGATCATTTGACTATATGATAGAATATATTTTGTGTGAGATCCTCCTGTTGGGAAATTATGACCCATAACATCACTATTTGTACAGAATATGGTGTTGTACAAATTAACTATGTGACAAAGGAAATTGCTCGTTTATCATTTGTAATTGGATTATTGGTACCAGATTAATAAGATATGAGACAATATTAATCCACGTAAGGTTTAATCATTAAATATCCCTAGTCGTAGTATTATCGAGACTTGACATCGATAATGCGGAATAAGCTAGTATTACACTTGTGCGAGTTATGGAAGCGTAACGGCATAGTTCTCATATATTTGGGTATTGGATACTCATGCAAGTGTAATAGGAGCATCTGTTTACCGATGGTACGGAAACAGCTTCGCTCTGGATAGACCCTTCGAAATTCCATTGGTAGTATGACTATGTATCTATGGGAATCCGAATCAGGGTACGTGTATTTGATCTTAACCTGAGACTTGCATCGTTAATACTTGCGACAATCAGTATACTTTGGTTTTGGTCGTCCGGGGCTTTAACAGGTTCTATGTACGCCTCTTCTGGGTATACTGAGAATCATAGTGTATTGGGTGTGATGTCAAGATGGAAGTATCACTTCAGTCATATGGAGATGATGATCACGTAGGATACGGAACTAGTACTCTTAAGTACTGCATTCATCGGGATAATATAACTAGGTCATGATTATTCGATTATAGAGACTAGTTACCAGAGATCCGATATATGCTTCGTATGAGACAGACACAATTCCAGCCCTAGGCCTAGCATGTGATATCGATACTGGATCGTAATACGTAATACTACGTATACTACGCCTGACAAAGATTATATATTCCTTTAAAGAATATTTCTGGAGAATTGGGTAGGCACGATGCTTTGCTAGAATCCAATCATGTCTTGTAAATCGGTAAGAACGTGGTACATGGTACGCACGTGTTCGGATAGTCCGATGATCGTATTTACTGCCAACATATCCATGGATCTCTTGGGTCGCTTCCCAAAGATTCACCGATGAGATTTGACTCGAACAGAAAATTAATCTGGGATTAATTATGAGAAAGAAAATTAATCTGGGATTAATTACGGCAAGAATTAATCTGGGATTAATTATCAAAGAAAGAATTAATATGAGATTAATTGCATCGAGAATTTATCTGTGATTAAATTTGTCAAGAAGAGAGAACGCGATTAATTTAGAATTAATAGGTAAAATAAATTTAATAATTAAATTATATTTTTCTATTTAATTTATTTATTTGGGTTAAAATAATATATTAGATATATTAAATGAAATTAGATTTCAATGCGGAATTAAGATTGAATTTTAATTCAAGCAAATAAATTAATTTAGAATTAATTCGTAAGCGACTTACGTAATAATATTGCGAGGCATTATTATTTAATTAAATTGGATTTAATTAAGTCGCAACGGCAAATTCGTTTAATTCGGAATTAAACGAACCCGGGCCCGAGCAAAGTTGCGTGTTGGATTGTCCGACTTGAATTTAGAATTTAAAGTGGGACCCACCAACTTACATCAATGTGTTTGACTAGTGATGGAAGTTGTTATTGGTTGTGTAAGGCTTGGATTGCTTGTAGAATACATAAACCATATCCAACACACTTTGTTTTGATTTTGAAAGACATATACCAACTTAAAGTAACTTTGGAAGTCAACTTTTGGTATTAGATTTTGAAAATCAAAATTGAACTATTCACTCTCTCTTTTACTTGCAAAAACCGTGAGCCACTCTCCATTGGAAGATATTTTGTTCTTCAAAATTTGTTCATGCTAGCACATAAAGGAGTGAATCAAGATGATAGGGAAACTCACCCAAGTGTTGGAAACACTACAAGAAAGCTTGGAGCTTCATCTTCAACAAATAAAAGTTTTGAAATCTCTACATCCAACAACCGATCAATGTGAGTATTCCGCAACTCCCTTTGATTAATTCACACACGAATCACTCTTAGACGATCTTGGCATGTTCTAGGAACACTTACAATGGTATCAGAGACTCATAAGTTTGATATGAAAATCTATGGTTCAAGACTTTAATTTGGGGATTTTATGCTTAGAGCTTGATTTTTCCTAAATTGATTGTTTGGTTGAGTTTATATGATGTTTAATTGGATTTGGGCATAATTGATTTTGTGAAAAATTGATTAGATTAATTTTCCCTAAGATCTATGGCTTGGCCGAATATGACCATAAATGGACTCTTGGTGAAATTTTGAAAATTTGACAATTGGATGTGTTAAATAGCATGATAGAAATATTGAATGTTGATTTAATTGGATTGAAATCAAATTGAATGATTTTTGTTGCTATTGCCGTGAGTATATGCATGTTGTTGGAAGATTGATTTTGCTTGAATTTGTGTTGGACATAAATTAAAAAGTTAAGCATGATTAATTAGATTAATTAGTGTTTTGGAAATACTAGATTAATTAATTAATTGTGTTAATTACACTTCAATTGAATTAATGTGTAATTTGGAATGATATATTAATTTAATTTGTTGTAATTGGGCTAATGGGCTTGGTTGGGCCAAATTTTAGTCTTGGATTATATTTGGGCCTAAACCATTTCCATTGTACGGGCCAAATTTGGTCCAAGGTTATTTTTGATCTTTCGCCTCAGGCCCACTACTGAATGCACCCCTGAAATACCCTAACCGAACCCAAAAACATTGTGCAGGCCCAGGCTCGGAGAAACACCATGCCCAAAGACCAATACATGAACCCCTATAAATGCCAACCTATGAAACCTCCAGACTCATAACTACCTGCCAATAACTGCCTCATGACTACCTATAACTGCTCTTCATGACTCGACTGTTACAAGCACCCACAACGTATGAAAATTAAGGCATTCATGAGTCCCACTTAGAATCGCCTATAAGAGGAACCAAAGTCCAGAAGAGAAGGGACATTCAACTGCTAGCTCTCATACTCACAGCTTAAGGATACTCTCTCCATATCTCACAGTACCTCCCATCTACCGCCTAGATGACAGCTCACAGGGATCAAGGTAATACCTGACCTTGCTCCTCTTTCTACAGTGTTAGCATCACATTTCTGTCATTGACTTGAGCGTCGGAGTGCCCCCGGCACCCACCACACCGGTGGGCAGTACTCCCGCTCACTCTACCTTTATTTTGCAGGATCGCTAGTGCCCTTCTTTCTAATTCTCAATTGTGGACCTCGGGTGAAAACCGGCGTCTACAATTTGGCGCCCACCGTGGGGCCCTAACGATTCATAGCATGCAAAGATCTCACCATCTAAGATCCTTCCCCTACTCGTATGCATCACGCAACGAGCAAAC
>SKCR01027334.1:0-51002 GCA_019454045.1 Zanthoxylum bungeanum | reverse complement strand
CAAACAAGATACACTTTCTTAGTATTCTTAAGGAATTCCTTAGAAGAAAGTATGAATTACAAATGAAATGGCTGGTATTTATAGGTAAATCTTGCCTCCACCAATCCATTATTAATGCTCCACTAATTGCTCCACCAATTCCATTATTAATTGCTCCACTAATTGCTCCACTGATTGCTATCATGTTTTGTGGGAGTTTGACTATTTTTATTATTTATTTATTTATTTATTTGCTTTGAAAATGACTTTAATAATTACACATAACACACTTACGGATGTTTCATCAATTTCGGTCATGAAATCTTCCAAATTCGAAATTATTTTATTCTTCAAAATTGTAGATCATTGAGTCCTCTTTATCTGGAACCTGAATCAGCTCCAATCCGATATGAGTAAAAAAGTTATGCCCAAAATATGACAATTGCACAAAACTGGAATTTCCGAAACAGCACTTCGTTAGAACGCCCTTTCAAGTTTCCAATCTCCAAAATTAATATGTCAAGTCCAATTTTTGCCCTTATTTGACCCACATTTCATCCTTAATGATTTCATTGAGTTCCAATATTATTATCTGCAAAATAAACTAAAACACATCAAAACGTTCATCAAATCCGAGAAACTAAACAAAATATTAAGTAAAAGGAGCGGTAAATATTGATATATTTTCCGCTCATCACACCCCCAAACCAAACATAGTTGCTAGTCCTCGAGCAAAACAATAAAATAAAATACAAGAAATAATTAAAATTAAACTAAGCCACTTTCGTAGGGATCACAGTTGCATTTAGCGTATGCAACAAGCCTTTAAACCCCTAGGTGTCCTAGTGGACGAGTTGTAGTCTCGTGAGGGTTTACAGCGACGATACACAACGTCTTATAAAAGTAAAAAAATAGTAAAACTAATGCACACAAAAGCAAAAAGACAAGTGAAAAGAGAATAAAAAAGTTAGTGACTAAAGGGGTGAAACTTCTATCTAAGTCAATAATTGTTTTGTTTCTTTCTAAATTACCGAATAAGTAAATTCTTCGATTATTTTTACCATTCTCCATATACACAGCCAACAAAATATTAATCAACTCATTTTGCCCACAATAGTCACAAGTGCAGTTGAAAAGATAGTAATATTTTTGTCCTAAAGTTATATCAGAATTCACAGTTTTTTTTAAGCAATGGAATAATTTTTTTTTGATTTTTTTGATTTTTTTTTCTAGATTTTGATTGATTTTCTTTATTTATATACAATATCATCCATCTATGTAGCGAGCTTTGGGTCAGTGACTCCCAAACCAGTTGGCTTAGGGTAGTAGGTGTTAAGACACCCCTACGGACTTAATTACTCAGGCTTAAGATATATATATATATTGGCAACATCTTCGATCCATGTAGCGAGCTTTGGGCCAGTGACTCCCAAACCAGTTGGTTTTAGGGCACTAGGTGCTAAAACACCCTTACAGACTTAATAACTCGGATATCAGACTTTTTTTTCCATCGCTTTTTTTAGATGCTTCCTCCAATTAAACTAGAACACTGAATATTACAAACTTTTCAATTACAACTCATGTCTGTATGTTACCATGTATGCTGATAATACCTGTCAACTGATCATATGAAGATTCATTTTAGTTAGTATTATGGAGAATTCACAAATTAAATAATTTAAAAGGAAATAAATAAAAATTAACTTGTTCCGAAATAGGTTGAGATACGTCTCAGGAATGGAAATTCCTTACACAACTATCTCACACCAATTTCACCTGATTAATCAAATAAAAACACAGAATACAAATTTTTTTTTTTGGTTTTTATAAAAATTTTCAATTATTTTTTTGGCTTTTTCGAAAAATTTTGACTAAAAATAAAATAATAAAAACAAGATACAATTTAACTATTCCCTCCCCCCAAAACCTAATGAGACATTGTCCCCAATGTCTTAAAAAGTAGAAGAAGAGTTTAGAAAACCGTACCTGGTTAGCTGAAATTCTACATCTAAATGAAAAGTTAAAGGTTAAGATCCAGATTTAACCGCGCCTCTTACCACGATCATTATCGGACCAGTTTATCTTGGAAAGAATGGGGTCAATTTGAGGTTCAAAGGCTAAGATTTGGTAAATTAAATTTGGGGCAGTTCTGGCAGTAAAAGGGAGTTCTTTTACAGGCTTTGATACGAACCCATTTCTCCGGGCATCATCAAGAAACACACAAAGAAAATCATAAAATCCATCAACATTGTACAGTCCAAGAGGTTTCTGGTGTATGTTCAAGTTTGCCCAAGATAGTATTGTAAAAATTTCCTCCATCATGCCCAAGCCTCCTGGCAAAGCAATAAAAGTATCAGCACGATTAATCATCTCTACCAGTCGTTCAGACATACTGGGCATCATCAAGTTTGATGATCCAATAAGATTCACCTCCGTCAAGGGTTTTGGGATGATTCACAAGATTCGACTGCCTCCATCCTGTACAGCCTTTGAAATGATCCCCATTAGTCCAAGATTGCCACCGCCATATACTAAGTGTATATTCCTTGCAGTAATGACTCGACCTAATTTCTGTGCAGCTGTTACGTATTCTGGTTTAACACCAACACTGGTACCACACAGATGTTTTCAACCCGTCTTCTTGAAGTAGCTTCCTTTTTATATGGTTTAAAAATGTTACGTATTCTGGTTTAACACCAACACTGGTACCACACAGATGTTTTCAACCCGTCTTCTTGAAGTAGCTTCCATTTTTATCTGGATGCCTTCAAAGGTGCAAGGATGAGTTGAATTTATAGAACCTGAAAAGGGTGAGTAATAATAGCACAAGCATCTTCCAAAGGACGATTAGTAGCAAAATAGTAAATCGTGAAAGGTCAAAAATTAGCCTGGATTCTGTCGGAGAAAATAACAAAACAAATCACAATTATTAGGAAAAGACAAAAAGATATAATATTTAAAATAATTTACAGCTTGATTGACGTCTATGCGTCAGAGACAAGCTTCCCATCCAATTTTCTTATAAATTGGCAAACAGGGTCTTTTTGAGTCAGATTCCTGAGACTTAACTGTTGTCTTTCTTTTTGGAATTGTGTATGTAATTTACGGATGGCTATATGAACATATCCACTGGGATGCGTCTCAAGAGTCGAAGATATATCATCTAAAGACTCCTTACTCAAGCCCTCCCTAATGAATTTAATTTTGTCTTCAGGATTATCAGACACCATTCCTAAAGAACGACAACGAGTATTGCAATTCCAGCGTGCACATTTGTAACAAAAACCCATTTGCTTAGCTCAACGTTTCTTTGCATATGTGCTTTTTCCAAAACCAGGCAAATAAGAATTATAAGAATCAACATACTCACCTGTTAATCGGACCCGTGCTTCGATTACCTAACGAATGTCATTAGGAATACCTTTGATCATCAGAAGTCTCATCCGTTCTAAGCGAGTTTTGTAGACTTTCATCAGATAATTTTGAGGGAGAGAAAGAAATTGCTTGTGAATATTTTCGAGAGCTTCTTCCATCTTGAAATGACTTCACCTGTAAAAACTAACACATAAAATAAAACACACCAAATCACAATATATACACAAATTGCATGGGTTGCCTCCCAGCTAGCGCTAAGTTTAACGTCGTCAGCTAGACGTGACAGCTCGAACGTTATGCTGGATCTGATAGTGTGACACTTTCTTTTTGTCGCTCAATTGATTCTCCCCTATAGTGCTTGATACGCTGGCTGTTAACTTTGAATGTGTTGTTGGACTTGGGGTTGTATATCTCAACAACTCCGTATGGTAACACCTGAGTAATCACAAATGGACCTGACCACTTTAATTTCAGCTTTCCAGGAAAAAGTTTCAGTCGTGAATCGTATAACAACACCTGCTGTCCTGGCTCCAATTGTCTGCACACTATTTTTTTTAACATGCCATCTCTTGGTCTTTTCTTTGTACAGTTTGGCATTTTCAGAAGCTTGTAGGCGAAATTCCTCCAATTCGTTGAGTTGGTGAAGTCTTTTCTCTCATGTAGCTTGTGGATCAAGATTCAACTTCTTTAGTGCCCAGTACGCCTTGTGTTCAAGCTCAACTAGCAGATGGCATGCTTTCTCGAACACCATTTGATATGGGGACATACCTATGGGTGTCTTGTAAGCTGTCCGGTAGGCCCATAATGCGTCATCCAGTTTTTCAGACCAGTCATTCCTTATTGATCCAACGGTTTTCTCCAAGATTCTTTTGATCTCCCTGTTTGAAACTTCAACTTGCCCGTTTGACTATGGATGATAGGCTGTGGCAACCTTATGAGTAACTCTGTATTTGGATAGGAGTGCATCGAAGTATCTGTTGCAGAAATGTGAGCCACCATCGCTAATAATTGCCCGAGGTGTTCCGAAGCGAGTGAAAATATTCTTTTTCAAGAACTTGATCACCACTTTTGAATCATTGGATGGCAGTGTAATTGCTTCAACCCATTTTGAGACGTAGTCTACTGCAACCAGTATGTATAGGTTTCCGAATGATAGAACAAAAGGTCTCATTAAATCAATCCCCCATACACCAAATATCTCCACTTCCAGAATATTTTACAACGGTCCATCATTTCTTCAAGAAATATTTCCAATTCTCTGACACCTGTCACATTGAAAAGCAAATAGATAAGCACCTTTAAATAGAGTGGGCCAAAACAAACCTGATTGTAGGAATTTGGCTGCAGTTTTATTTCCACTGAAATATCCACCGTAAAGTGATGAATGGCAATGCTGCATGACATTATTGACCTCCTCATGTGGAACACACCGTCTCAATAATTGATCCGCACAACGTTTGAACAGGTACGGCTCATCCCAGACATAGTGCTTGACTTCTTTGAAGAATTTCTTCGGTTGCTGAGTTGTCCATTCCAACGGCCATTTTCCTGATACTATGTAGTTGACATAGTCAGCATACCAATGGACTTCCTGCTGTTTCATGGCAAACAGTTGTTCATCTGGAAAAGTTTCTTTAATTGTTAGTTCTTTGCCAGCTGTATCTCCATTCTCAAGCCTCGATAAATGATCTGCCACTTGGTTTTCTGTCCCTTTCCTGTCTCTGATCTCCACGTCAAATTCTTGTAGAAGAAGTTTCCAACGGATCAATCTGGGTTTGGCATCTTTCTTTGCGATCAAATACTTGATTGCTGAATGATCTGTGTAGACCACCACTTTGGGACACAGCAGATAAGAGCGGAATTTATCAAATGCAAACACAACTGCAAGCAACTCCTTTTCAGTGGTTGTGTAGTTGAGTTGAGCTTCATTCAGAGTTCTGCTGGAATAGTAAATGGCATGGAAGATCTTTGCTTTGCGTTGTCCCAAAACTGCTCCTACAGCAAAATCACTAGCATTGCACATCACCTCAAATGGAAGGGTCCAGTCCGGTGCTGCTATGATGGGGGCATAGACCAGCTTCTGTTTTAGGATCTCAAAGGCTTCCTGGCATTCTTTGGTGAAGTTGAAAGGCACATCTTTCTTTAGAAGATTGCAAAGAGGTTTTGCAATTTTTGAGAAGTCTTTGATAAATCTCCTGTAAAAGCCAGCATGTCCGAGAAAACTCTGAATCCCTTTAACAGATGTGGGTGGAGGTAGTTTTTCAATTGTCTCGATCTTTGCTTTGTCTACCTCGATTCCCTTTTGTGAGATCCAGTGTCCAAGAACAATGCCTTCTTGCACCATAAAATGACATTTCTCCCAATTGAGTACCGAGTTTGTATCTTCGCACCTTTGTAAAACATGTTCCAGTTTTTGCAAGCAGTGGTCAAAAGAATCTCCAAACACAGAGAAGTCATCCATAAAAACCTCCATACTCTGTTCTAACATGTCTGAGAAGATGGCCATCATGCAATGTTGGAATTTGGCAGGAGCATTACATAGTCCAAATGGCATTCTGCGGAAAGCAAATGTACCATACGGACATGTAAATGTAGTTTTCTCATGATCTTTTGGGGCGATGGTAATCTGATTGTACCCCGTGTATCCGTCCAGAAAGCAATAGAACTCATGTCCTGCTAGTTTGTCTAGCATCTGATCAATAACTGGTAGCGGAAAATGATCTTTCCTTATTGCTTTGTTCAGCTTCCGGTAGTCGAAACATACTCTCCATCCAGTCACCGTTCTTGTTGGAATCAGCTCGTTCTTTTCATTTGTGACTACAATAATTCCTCCTTTTGTGGTACACACTATATAGGACTCACCCAACTACTGTCTGAGATGGGGTAGATGATGCCAGCATCCAACCATTTGATGATTTCTTTCTTCACGACCTCCTCCATGATTAGATTTAATCTCCGTTGATGCTCCACTATGGGTTTTTACTCGTCAATCATCAAAATCTTGTGCATGAAAAATGATGGACTAATGCCTCGCATGTCTACTATAATCCAGACAATGGATTTCTTGTGTTCTTGTAACACTCTCATCAACTTTTCTTCAAGCTCCAATGTTAGCGAAGAAGAAATAATAACAGGTAATTCAGAAGAGTTTCCAAGAAAAACATACCTGAGATGACTCGATAATAGCTTCAGCTCCAGCTGCGGTGGTTCTTCAATTGAATGCTTGATTCGATCTTTCTTCGGAAGTTCCAGACTTTCCACTGGTGGTGTCGATTTGAATCGGAAAGGTTTGTCAAGATAGTTGATACATTCCAGAATTTCAGCATCTAACTCGCTGTCAGTCATGTTAGTGATGCAAGCTTCAAGTTTTTCTGTGGGAACTGTATCAGTATCATGAATGATACTATCAACAACTTCAATTCTGAAACATTCTTCCTCCTTTTCTTCACTCGGGAATTTCATGGCTTTGAAAACATTGAAGGTAACTTCTTGGTCCTGCACTTTCATAGTTAGTTCTCTTTTTTTCACATTAATCACAGTTCGACCTGTAGCCAAGAATGGTCTCCCAATGATGATATGAACATCTTTGTCTTCTTCCATGTCAAAGATAATGAAATCTGTTGGGAGAATGAGTTTGTCGATTTTGACCAGCACATCTTCAACGACACCTCTCAGAAATGTGAGCGTTCGATCAGTAAGTTGCAGAGAGACTGAGGTAGGCATTGCTTCTCCGATTTGTAGTTTCTTGTAAATAGAAAAAGGTATTAAATTAACACTTGCACCTAAATCACATAAAGCCTTACCAATATAATGTTCTCCAATGGTGCAAGGAACTGTGAAACTGCCATTATCTTTCAACTTCGGGGGAAGTTTCCTCTGAATGATGGCGCTGCATTCCTCCATCAATGCTACTGTCTCGTAATCTCCCAATCTCCATTTTCGTGAAAGAATGTCTTTCATTAATTTGACATAGCTGGGCATTTATTCCAAGGCTTCTGCAAATGGAATGTTGATATGCAGCTTTTTAAACACCTCCAAGAATCGAGCAAACTGTTTATCCAATTTGTTTTTCTGGAGTCGTTGAGGAAAATGTGGAGGTAAAGGGATTCTTTCTTGATCTTTTTCCTTTGCTTCTTTTTCCTCCATCTGTGGAACTGCTTCTTTTGGAACTTCTTCAATGGTTGCAGTGATTCCAACATCTTTTTTTGATTTCAGTACCGCTTCTCAAAGTAATGGCTTGACATTGCTCCTTCCCTCGGTTCCTTGGATTTGGTTATGTGTTGCTGGGAAGATTTCCTGGTGGTCTGTAACTCTGAGCATTGGCCAGTTGTCCCATTTGATTTTCCAGTGCTTTAATAGAGGCTGAATGGCTTTGATTCAATGCTACTTGATTTTGAACCATAGCTGCTAAAGCATCGTATTTTGCTTCTTGCTTCTTTAACTGGGCCAACACTTCTATTATTCCTGGTTTTTTTTCATGCTCCTGGCTTTTATTTGGTTGTTGGAATCCAGGTGGTGGGTAGTTCTTTTGCCCTGAATTGTTGCTCCATGCGAAATTGGGGTGATTCCTCCACCCTGGGTTATAGGTGTTGGAATATGGATTGTTCCCCTGTCTGTTGAAATTGTTGACATAGTTCACTGTCTCTTTTTGTTGGTTGTAAGATTCTGACTCAGGTACTCCTCTAAATAGTGAACTTGTGGATCCACCATTAACTTTCATGTTAAGAGTTTCCAGATTTTTGCAAATCACATCCAGCTTGGAATTCAGTGCTGTGTTGGCTCCAACTTCATAAATTCCTGCAATTATTTGGATCATGCTCCTTTCTGTTGGCCATAAATAATTGTTGTTGGCCATTTCTTCAATTAAGTCCCAGGCCTGATCTTCTCATTTTGCCATCAAAGCTCCTTCAGCAGCAGCATCAATTGTGCTTCTTATTATTCCAGAAAGTCCATTGTAGAAGGTTTGGACTTGTAGCCACTTTGCGATCTCATGATGAGGACATTTCCGGAGTAAATCTTTGAATCTTTCCCAAGCTTCGCAAAGGGATTCTGAATCTTGTTGCATGAAGGATGTGATGTCATTCCTCAACTTTGCAGTTCTGGCTGGTGGAAAGTACTTTGCAAGGAATTTGGTGGCCAGAGTGTTCCAAGTTGTGATGGAACCTGCTGGTAACGAATGTAGCCAAGCTTTAGCTATGTCTTTCAGGGAATATGGAAAAACCGCAGTCTCATTGCTTCTTCAGCTGCTCGGTTGTAATTGAAAGTACTGCAAACTTCCAGGAAGTTGCTGATGTGGGCATTAGCATCTTCAGTTGCATTTCCCCCAAATTGTACTGACTGTTGAATCATCTGGATGCATGTTTTGATGTCACCCGTATTTACTGGTGAGGGAGGAAGTACAATACAAGAAATGAGTCCGTCTGTTGGAATTCTCTAAGCTTCCCAAGATCGAATCAAGCAATGAAAATAAGTGCGAATACAACGAGGGAGTTACGGAATACTCACATCGAGCGGTTGAGCGACGCGGCAACGAACAAAAATCAAATTCTGCTCACTGTCATGGTAACGGCAGTGGCTGCTGTTCTTCCTCCAAGATGCGGCTTTGGTGCTCCATGAACAAGCTCCACACTTCGTCAAATGATTCCAAGCTTATGGATGGACTTCCCTGTAACCTTCGCATGACTTCGTAGTGTGCTAGCACTCCCGATGTTGCCACAAAATCGTGACATTTTGCTTCTTTTTTTTCTTTTTGGCTCACGGCAGTGGGCTGCCAAAACCAGTAGAAAAACAGCTCTCCTGAGAAGAAGAGAGAATCTCGCAGAAATGAGAGATTTGAGGTTGGTTGCCAAAAGTGTATCTAATACACATTTGTTAATTTCAAATTCATTTACCATGAATTTGGCTTTCAAAAAGTCAAGCAATAAATGCTTGCCAACCACACACATCACTTCCCTTCAATTAGTGAATAGTGACTGGCTTCAATCACTCAAAGTGAAAGACATCTATCACTTGATTGACGAATGATGTGACGCTAGATTTGACTTGTGTGCCGCACTCGAATTCTAAATGCGAATGCGCTCGCAAACAATCCCAGGCTCGGGTTCGCTAATTCCAAATTAACGAATTTTCCGTTGCGACGCAATTAAATGATTACGCGTAGCGAATTTACTATTCACGTCGCTAACGAATTAATTCTAAATAATTCATTCGCCCGAATTAAAATCTAATTTTAATTCAACGTCGAAATCCAATTTCGTATAATATATCAAATATATTATTTTATCGATTAATTCCAAATTAATCGTTATCTCTCTTTAATTGATATTTTATCCTAGATAAAATATATCTTCAACTCATCCCAGATTAATTTTCTCTCTCATTTAATTAATCCCAGATTAATAAAATACGAGTCATACGTCATCGGTAAATCTTCGGGAAGCGACCCATGAGATCCCCGGATATGTTGGCAGTAAATTCGGTCTTCGGACTATCCGAACACGTAAGTACTAAGTACTACGTTTTACCGATTTACAAGACAAGGTTGGCTTCTAGCAAAGCGCCATGCCTACCCAATTCTCCAGAAATATCATTACAGGAATATAAGGATCTATATCAGGCTTAGTATACGTAGTATTGCGTATGTCGATCCATATCGGATGATCACGTGCTAGGCCTGGAGCTGGAATTGTGTCTGCCCCGTACGAAGCACATATCGGATGTCTGGTAACTAGTCTCTATAATCGGATGTACATGACCTAGTCATAATATCTCGATAGTTACAACATTTAAGAGAACCAGTCCCGTATCCTACGTGACCATCATCTCCATATGACTGGAGTGATACTTCCGCCTTGACATCACACCCAACACACTATGGTTCTCGATATACCCAGAAGAGGCATACACAGAAACCGGTTAAAGCCCTGGACGACCAAAACCAAAGTATATTGATTGTCGCAAGTATTAGCGGTGCAAGTCTCAGGTTTAGACCAAATACACCTACCCTGATTTCAGACTTCCACAGACACATAGTCATACTACCAATGGAATTCAGAGGGGGTCTATCCAGAGCGAAGCTGTTTCCCATACCATCGGTAAAACACAACTTCCTATTACACTTGCATGAGTATCATATACCCAAATATATGAGAACTATGCCGTTATGCTATCACAACGCGCACAAGTGTAATACTAGTCTTTTACGCATTATCGATGTCAAATCTCGATAATACTCTGACTAGGGATATTTAATGATTTATCCTTCGTGGATTGATATTGTCTCATATCTTCTGAATCCAGGAACAAATCACAGAGACCTCCTATCATTTATACATCTAGGTGATCTAATCACAAATGATAAGAGATCAATCTTCTTTGTCACATAGTTAATTTGTACAACAACACCATGATCTGTACAAATAGTGACGCTATGGGTCATAATTGTCCAACAATCTCCCACTTGGCCTATAGCCAGTCACTCGAGTGTCTGACACCCGAACTATGTACGGTTGGCTCAAACTGCTGAGGAAAGGCTTTCGTCAGCGGATTTGCATGATTATCATCTGATGCGATTTATTCGATCATCACATCGCCACGATGTATGATCCGAACGAATCAGATGAATATCGAAGTATGTATCTGGATCGTTGATGAGACCATTAATTCTTTAGCCTGTGCTGACGCCTAGCTCAGCTGCTAACAGAACTATATCTAATCTAATTAGATTTGTTATTGACCCAAATGGCTTCTATTGCTGCCTCAGCTGCAGCAATAACTCGCATTTGTTGTTTATACGGTAACACTATCTTGTTTGGAAGATTTCCAACTCACTGTTCCGTTATTCAAACTTTGTAGTACCATTTGCGACTTATAGTCATTTTTATCGGTTTAGGAAACTTGCAGTAGTGATCCCAGTCACTTCAAGTTTCCATCTCCATAGTTTAAGACAGCATCCTTAGTTCTCTAAGATACTAACGGATGTTTTTAACATCAATCCAGTGACTATCACTTGGATTGTCCTGTTTGTGAATCCATATGCTCAAAGCATATGAGACACTAGGTCGCGTACATTTTTCAATGTACGATTTCTCGGAAAGTTTTTATGAAAGCCAAGCTTTCACCGATTGTTTTTATTATGGGAATATCATTTCCAAGAAATGACATATATTATCATTAATTTTATAGGACATTTACTGTCAGTGCGTTCCCACTAATCTCCGTATATACACAAGAATCATTTTCGTTTTGAATTAAACCATATACCATTATGATTACATCAAAACGATAATTCCAAGAACCTAATGCTTGCTTCAATCCAAACATGGATCAAATAACCTGCAAACCTTGTTTGCTTGTTGTGGTACGACAAAACCGACAGGACGTTGTAAACATCCTCATAAAGGTTTCCATTTAAGGAAAGCGATTTTCCCGTAAAGCTGTCATATTTCATAAATGAAACACGCAGCTTTAGCAAGCATTATCCAAATGGATTTACCGTGGCAACAGGTAAAAGGTTGAATCGTAATCAACACAATGTTGATAACGATACCTTTCCGCTACAAGCCTAGCTTAGTACGTTGGTATGTTACCTTCCATGTATGTCTTCCTTGGAGACTTATAAAGTACCAATAGGCACAATGCCTTGCGGTACATCAACTAGTATCCAAACATATTTGATATACATGGAATCCATTTCGGACTCATGGAACTTTGCCACAATAGGGAGTCGATATCTTGTATCATTTCCTCATACGTAGTCAGTTGGTATTCCTCAAAAGATAGACATCTTTATGAGGTGAGATCAGAAACCCATACCCCATGTTGTTTTATGACTCTCTCCGACCTACGCGGTTCTTGTGTATTCGAAGATTATTGTTAATAGTTTCATCCTTGATGAACTATTTATGTTCCATTAAGATTCGGTGCATTGGAATAGTATTACTCCGATTTTCATCGAGTTTTACTATCCTCCCACTTACCACTGCATATCGGTATTCCTCTTAGGAAAACCGCATGGCGAGCAACAATAAAATTTTTCTCTTGTGAGTTTTATAAGTACAATACTTTGGTATCCCTAGGATAACCTACAATTTAGCACTTATCCAATTTGGGTTTTAGTTTGGTATCATCCAAACATGTGCCCAGCATTACCAAATTTTCAGGAATGAGAAACCTGGTTTCTTTCCTGTTCATATCTAATATGAAGTATGTCAAACAGATATTATAGAACCTTATTCAAAATAAGTTCTGCACTGTTTTTGCGTATCCGTTGAAGGAAATGGTAGCTCAGAGCGACTCATGATTAACCTTATCATGTCCAACAAGATTCGGTTACTCTGGTTCGGACACACCGTTAGTGTAGACATTGCATTTTTACATATCAGCCCGATGATGAGTCTCGTATGGAGACACTATCTCTTTAGTTGTGAAAGCCACGGGAAACGGACGTTGGAAGGGTAAAGTTGGGAATTAGTATTTTGTCAGATTTAACTCGCTTGTTTCGCTTCGGGTTCGCTTGTTGGACCTCTGTTTTAAAACACACCACACCAAACCCATTAAATAATTAAAACATTTAAAACACATCTCACAAATTAAATAATTAAAACATTTAAAATATATGTCACAAATTAAACTTAAATTAAATTAAATTAAAACGCATTCACAAATTAAAGCTAATTAAATTAAATCAAAACCAATTAAATAACTAAATTGAAATTTAATTAAAACTAAATCTAATAATTAAACCAAATTAAAGTGAAATTAAATTAAAGCTAATTAAAATTAATCTAAAATACAATTGAATTAATCACTTCCCAATTTAATTAAATCACTCCCCTAATTTAAGAAATTCCCACCCAAATTACAATTATTCCTTGCCTTTAATAAAATCCATCCTTTTTTTAATTAATTTATTTCCTTATTCAAACAAATCTATAGAAACCTAATTGACAACTATAAATAATATCCATGACAAAACCCTAAAGGATCAACAGACATACACGGCACAAACAACAAACAGAAAACCCTAATTACACACTGCCCTCACCCTATTCCACTCTCTCTCTCGGCAATCTTCTCCAAATCGGCAAACAAACCCTACTCATGCATTTGATCTCTCTCAAACACTCACGCTAATTGCCCCACTAACACACCTTACCGCTTCAACCACAAGCCACACGTTGCCTCTTCACGCATCAACCCCAAGCCCCACGCACGCAAAGCTAGCCTCCACACGCCCTTCACTCAAGCCCAAACGCCACTCTTCACAAATAAACAAAAGACACCAGCCCTCTCAGCACCAGTCCCTTGACACCACAAATTGCCCTTCTAGTCATCGCCAACGAGAAGACCACACCTGCCACCTAGTCTCCAAGCCTTCAAGCACTCGACATAGCCAACAAAATAACTCATACGCCACATTCACCCTCTTCAACACACCGCCTACCTCACGCCAACAGCTCATGCAATAAGCCTCAATCCACGCTAAATCAGCCCTTCAACGCATCACTCAAGCAACAAACACTCCACTCACGTAAGCCATTCATTACCTCGCAACCAGCCGTTCCTCTCATAGCCACGCAACCAGCCATTCCACTCACATAAGCGCCCACTGCCATAAGCCACAAACAAGCTTTAAACAGTCGTGAAAACAAGCCTTGAACTGCCATATATACCCTCCACAATACACCCCAAAAACAGTCCCCAAATCTCTGAAAATTGTCCCAAAACTGCACCTAAATTCTGCCCCAGAAACTGCCGCAAAACACCACCCAAAACCGCACCTAAAAAACCCAAAACAGTAGCATAATAGACCTGAAATAGTGACCAGAAAATACCCTCAAAACAGTAGAGAAACGGGGTGAAAACAGCAGCCCGAATAGTGAAACAGCGAGGAACGACGTTGGATTAGTGAACCAGAAAAGTTGCGGAGCAATAACCCTTCCGACGGCCGTGTAACGCGCTTTCGTGAGACGACAAAAGAGGTTAGACCTGAGGGCACCTTTTTATTTATCATCTTTCGTTTATTTTATTTATTTTTGAAATATTATTACATGAGAGTCGTTTGAGGTATGATGTGATTGTTGGATGAGCGGGATGTGTGTTCCCTTTTGTGGTATATCGGATGGAAACCCGGACGTAAATTCCGTAGCCGATTCCGAATGGACGGTATTGCGGTCTGCACTCGGGATACAACGCCACGTATCACTTAAGATGCGCATATCTCGTCTCATCCAAATTTGTATTTGAGCATGTTGTAGTTCGTAGGTTATTTATTTGTTGTTAAAACATGATTTAGCCTAGTTTGTTATTTATCTTCAAGCATGGTTACGTTATTTGTTGCAAACTTAGACATAGGATTTATCTTTATAAACATGAACTAGATATATGTTCTTCTTGAGCATGTTGTGTAGATTCGGTTAAGATATTGCATAAATCACATCATTACAAGTGGCATAAGTAAGGGACCATTCCGAACCCAACAGGTTTGAGGTCTTCCCTTGCGAGGGGTGAGTGCGGCTTTAAACTTTGTCCCGGTTCACACCGGGTGGCGACTCCATGTTATTTCGTACTTCCCAACTAGGCCGCGAGCCTAGAACAGCGTCGTCAGGTTTCTGTGTCCCACAGTCTGGCGACTCCACTGGGGACAGAGAATCGGCCCCGAAATAATGTCTTGTAATGTTTGGATTTGTGCTTTAATTAACCGTGTCTACAGTGGGTTGAAGGGGTTTAGTTAAAGGCATTGTCAGCGAGAGCCTTTGTCCGCACTCCCGTAAACCCACATGTGAACCTTAGTCGTAGAACTAATAGAAATTATTTTTTTTATATTGATGTTTTGGACCGTCGTCATTTGGATCCAGTTGAACCTTTTGTCAAAAGATGTGAACTTGTTGGGCCATTTAAACTGGGACGAGTTCGTTTCCTTTGACAGTTGGGCCAAAAGCTTCTAAAATATCGATGGGCTATTTTATGTTTGGGCCTCTTATCATTTGGAGTTGTTTAGCCATGTTATCGCAAAGTGTAAACCTGTTGAGCCTTTTCAACTGGGACAAGTTTGCACCGCGCAATAGTATGATTGAATACTTTAAAATGATAATAGGCCAACTAGTGTAAAATTTTTTAATGGGCTTATATATTACATACATCGCACGTATCTCATGCATCTCATGCATACACGCATCATGTTAACCCTGTGTCTTAAAAGCCATCATAGATATCTGTTGGGTTAGAGAAGAAAAAAGGTTTGTCAAGAGGAGTTTAGCAAACATGGATAGCGGGGAAAAGGAAATCGAGAAACAGAAAACCTTACGGCAATGATAGAAAGACCATTGGGGGGCCTTCAAAAAAAAAGGAAAAAATAAGAGAAAAAAAGAAAAGGAAAAAATGAAGAGAAAAAAAAGGGAGAAAAATAGTGAAAAAAAAAAAAGAAAAGAGAAAGAAAAGAAAAAAATTGATTGATTGTTTGTTTTAGTCCTTAATATTTAGACGTAAGTCCGATGATGAAATCGTTTGCTTTAAGATGAAATCTTAGAAACGATAAACTCTTGATGTGATTTTATCTGATGCTTTGAATTGTTGATCTATGCTAGACTCGTAAGCACTTCAATATAGCTTCTTAGCGGTGAAACCTGAGTAGTTAACAAAGTGACTAGTCGAAGAAATTGTGGGTCGGTGAATGATCGTTTGCTTAGATGTCTATCTTGATTTGCTTATGTTATGATGTGTGGTATGTTTGAAAATAAAAGAAAAGTCTCTAAGGAAAAATTTTGAACCACCTATAACCGATAAGCGTGAAGCTACCCATGGGCGAGTATTAGGACCACCATGAGGAGAAATGCTACCTTAAAGGGTAGGTGTGTTGAAAAAAGAGAAAGAAAAAAAAAGACAAAAGAGAAAGAAAACCAAACCACATTGAGCACAGAAAAGCAACTGCAGGCATAACTGAGACATCTAGGTTGGTTTGACCCATCGATCCCGATTTTTGAAACGAAATCATCGAGTTAGCTTACCTTAGGAATCAAGCTGTAAAAGAACCTTTGCACACACACACTTTAAGTCTGGCTTAGATCAGTTATTCAAAGACTTGGATTTGAGTTGCATCGAATGTTTTGAAGGTTCTCTGGTTTCATTACTGGGCATTCTTTGAGGACGATAATATGTATAACTATTGGGACTATTTCGTAGCATGTAATATAATATGATGATATGGAAGGCCCCACCATGTGGTTCATCTTGACCAAGTACAAACAACGGAGAGCATAAAGGTAAACCAAGACTGGGGGCGACCAGTCTCCCACATCGTGAATCAGGGACATAACAAGATATTGAGCCATGAGACCAGAGAGAAGGCCGAGCAATCACCTGGAGAACTGGCGGAAAACCTAACCCAACGGGATAGGAAATTCATCCATGCATGCATGCATACATGTAACGTACTTGCATTCTTTTTGTGTTTTTTTTTTGTATTCACAGGTTTCAACGGAGAAAAAAAGAAAGCGGCAAATGCAAGCCAACTAGAAACAGCAACAGTACAGTGTCATCAGTCTCAGTAATGAATCAGAATCAGTATCGGTCTCAGGAATGAATCAGACTCAGTATTAGTTTGGGGCGAGGCCCACATCACTATGGGGGTGAGGCCCACATCGTTATCAGAATCAGTCTTGTCGGGTATGGCACCCTGGGGGCGAGGCCCACATCATTATCAGTATCAGTGTTGCCGAGTATGGCACTCTGAGGGCGAGGCCCACTTTAGTTCAGTATCAGTTTTGCCAAGAATGGTAATCCGAGAATGGAGTAAGGTCTGAGGATGAACAAAATGAGAATGGTAATCGGAGAATGGAGCAGTGTTCGAGAATGGACAAGCCGAGAATGGCAATCCGAGAATGGAGCAGAGTTCGAGAATGAACAAGCCGAGAATAACGATCTGAGAATAGAGCAGAGTTCGAGAATGAACAAGTCGGGAATGGCACTCCGAGAATGGAAACACAGTTCAGGAATGAACAAGCCGGGAATGGCACTCCATGAATGGAAACACAGTTTGGGAATGAACAAGCCGGGAGTCTTGCCAGGTATGGCACTCCGGGCACGGAGACATCAGTATCAGTTTTGCCGGGTATGGAGACACTTCAGTATTAGTATCAGTTTGGGGCCGAGGCCCAAATCAGTATAAGTATCAACTTGGGGCGAGGCCCATATCAGTTTGGGGCGAGTCCCACATCAGTATCGGTTCGGGGGCGAGGCCCATATCAGTATCAACTTGGGGGTGAGTCCCACAATTCAGTATCAGTTCTGCCGGGTATGGCACTCCGGGTATAGAGATATTACAGCGACGCCTTGGGTATGAGGTTTAGCACGCCAGGTACGGCACTCCGGGTATGGAGATATCACAGCGACGCCTTGGGTATGAGGTTTAGCACGCCAAGTACGGCACTCCGAGTATGGAGATATGACAGTGACGCCTTCGGTATGAGGTTTAACACGTCAGGTACGGCACACCGGGTATGGAGATATTACAACGACGCCTTGGGTATGAGGTTTAGCACGCCAGGTACGGCACTCCGGGTATGGAGATATCACAGCGACGCCTTGGGTATGAGGTTTAGCACGCCAGGTACGGCTCTCTGGGTATGGAGATATTACAGCAACGTCTTGGGTATGAGGTTTAGCAAGCCAGGTACGACACTATGGGTATGGAGATACAGCATCAGTTCTGTCAGGTATGGCACTCCGGGTATGGAGATACAACATCAATTCTGCCAGGTATGGCATTCCGGGTATGGAGACATCAGTATCAGTTTTACCAGGTATGGCACTCCGGGTATGGAGACATCAGCATCAGTTTCAGGGATGAGTCCTAGGGCCGAGGCCTACATCAGCATCAGTATTAGTTTTGGGGATGAGTCCCAGGGTTGATATCCACATCATTAGCAGTTTTGGGGATGCGTCCCAGGGTTGAGGCCCACATCATCATCAGCAGTTTGGGGATGCGTCCCAGGGTTGAGGCCCAATTTATCATCAGCAGTTTGGGGGATGCGTTCCAGGGTCGAGGGCCCACTGCATCATCGGTTGTAGTTCCGGGTCGAGGTGCCCAGGGTCGAGGTGCCCACTACATCATCAGTTCGAGGGCGAGGTCCCTATTGTCAGCGGTGTTGGGTCGAGGTGCCGAGGGTCGAGGTGCCCCCGTTGTCGGTTGTAGTTCCGGGTCGAGGTACCCAGGGTCGAGGTGCCCACTACATCATCAGTTCGAGGGCGATGTCCCTATTGTCAGCGGTGTTGGGTCGAGGTGCCCAGGGTCGAGGTGCCCCCGTTGTCGGTTGTAGTTCCGGGTCGAGGTACCCAGGGTCGAGGTTCCCACTACATCATCAGTTCGAGGGCGAGGTCCCTATTGTCAGCGGCATTGGGTCGAGGTGCCCAGGGTCGAGGTGCCACCCGTTATCGGTTGCAGTTCCGGGATGCGTCCCAGGGTCGAGGGCCCACTACATCATCAGTTGTAGTTCTGGGATGCGTCCCAGGGTCGAGGACCCACTACATCATCAGTTTGAGGGCGAGGCCCACTTTGTCAGATGTATTGGGTCGAGATGCCCCCGTTGTCAGTTGCAGTTCCAGGATGCATCCCAGGGTCGAGGGTCCACTGCATCATCAGTTGTAGTTTCGGGATGCGTCCCAGGGTCGAGGACCCACTACATCATCAAGTTTCAGGGCGAGGCCCACTTTGTCAGCGGTATTGGGTCGAGGTGCCCAGGGTAGAGGTGCCCCCGTTGTCGGTTGTAGTTTCGGAATGCATCCCAGGGTCGAGGGCCCACTGCATCATCATCACAGTTCATATTCGGTGGTTCGGGAACAAAGCCCAGAGGTCGAGGCGCCTCGCCACCATATCTACTACATCATCAAATCAGTTTGAAGTAGAAGGCAAGTCAGGTGGCAGCTGGCGAGCCAGGTAAGTAAAAATGGATTGCACGTACTTTGATAGGATTGTCATTGTCACACACTGCACAAGTCCCATCAAAGTGGGGGCGACTGTAGACATTGCATTTTTTCATATCAACCCGATGATGAGTATCGTATGGAGACACTATCTCTTTAGTTGTGAAAGCCGCGGGAAACGGACGTTGGAAGGGTAAAGTTGGGAATTAGTATTTTGTCAGATTTAACTCGCTTGTTTCGCTTCGGGTTCGCTTGTTGGACATCTGTTTTAAAACACACCAAACCCATTAAATAATTAAAACATTTAAAACACATCTCACAAATTAAATAATTAAAAACATTTAAAATATATGTCATAAATTAAACTTAAATTAAATTAAATTAAAACGCATTCACAAATTAAAGCTAATTAAATTCAATCAAAACCAATTAAATAACTAAATTGAAATTTAATTAAAACTATATCTAATAATTAAACCAAATTTAATTAAAACAAATTAAAGTGAAATTAAATTAAAGCTAATTAAAATTAATCTAAAATACAATTGAATTAATCACTTCCCAATTTAATTAAATCACTCCCCTAATTTAAGAAATTCCCACCCAAATTACAATTATTCATTGCCTTTAATAAAATCCATCCTTTTTTAATTAATTTATTTCCTTATTCAAACAAATCTATATAAACCTAATTGACAACTATAAATAATATCCATGACAAAACCCTAAAGGATCAACAGACATACACGGCACAAACAACAAACAGAAAACCCTAATTACACACTGCCCTCACCTTATTCCACTCTCTCTCTCGGCAACCATCTCCAAATCGGTAAACAAACCCTAGTCATGCACTTGATCTCTCTCAAACACTCACGCTAATTGCCCCACTAACACAACTTACCGCTTCAACCCCAAGCCACACGTTGCCTCTTCACGCATCAACCCCAAGCCCCACGCACGCAAAGCTAGCCTCCACACGCCCTTCACTCAAGCCCAAACGTCACTCTTCACAAATAAAAAAGACACCAGCCCTCTCAGCACCAGTCCCTTGACATCACAAATTGCCCTTCTAGTCATCGCCCACGAGAAGACCACACCTGCCACCTAGCCTCCAAGCCTTCAAGCACTCGACACAGCCAACAAAACAACTCATACGCCACATTCACCCTATTCAACACACTATCTACCTCACGCAAACAGCTCATGCAATAAGCCTCAATCCATGCTAAATCAGCCCTTCAACGCATCACTCACGCAACAAACACTCCACTCACGTAAGCCCTTCATTACCTCGCAACCAGCCGTTCCTCTCATAGCCACGCAACTAGCCATTCCACTCACATAAGCGCCCACTGCCATAAGCCACAAACAAGCCTTAAATAGTCGTGAAAACAAGCCTTGAACTGCCGCATATACCCTCCACAATACACCCCAAAACAGTCCCCAAATCTCTGAAAACTGTCCCAAAACTGCACCTAAATTATGCCCCAGAAACTGCCGCAAAACACCACCTAAAACCGCACCTAAAACACCCAAAACAGTAGCATAATAGACCTGAAACAGTGACTAGAAAATACCCTCAAAACAGTAGAGAAAACGGGGTGAAAACAGCAGCCCGAACAGTGAAACAGCGAGGAAAGACGTTGGATTAGTGAACCAGAAAAGTTACGGAGTAACAACCCTTCCAACGGCCGTGTAACGCGCTTTCGTGAGACGAAAAAAGAGGTTAGACCTGAGGGCAACTATTTATTTATCATCTTTCGTTTATTTTATTTATTTTTGAAATATTATTACATGAGAGTCGTTTGAGGCATGATGTGATTGTTGGATGAGCGGGATGTGTGTTCCCTTTTGTGGTATATCCGATGGAAACCCGGACGTAAATTCCGTAGCCGATTCCGAATGGACGGTATTCCGGTCTGCACTCGGGATACAACGCCACGTACCACTTAAAATACGTGTATCTCGTCTCATCGAAATTTGTATTTGAGCATGTTGTAGTTCGTAGGTTATTTATTTGTTGTTAAAGCATGATTTAGCCTAGTTTGTTATTCATCTTCAAGCATGGTTACGTTTTTTGTTGCGCACTTAGACATAGGATTTATCTTTATAAACATGAACCAGATATATGTTGTTCTTGAGCATGTTGTGTAGATTCGGTTAAGATATTGCATAAATCACATCATTACAAGTGGCATAAGTAAGGGACCATTCCGAACCCAACAGGTT
Organism: Zanthoxylum bungeanum; assembly: GCA_019454045.1. NCBI lineage: Eukaryota > Viridiplantae > Streptophyta > Magnoliopsida > Sapindales > Rutaceae > Zanthoxylum > Zanthoxylum bungeanum. The sequence goes on along the minus strand of SKCR01027334.1, from coordinate 29,495 downwards.
TGAGGTCTTCCCTTGCGAGGGGTGAGTGCGGCCTTAAATCTTTGTCCCGGTTCACACCGGGTGGCGACTCCATGTTATTTCGTACTTCCCAACTAGGCCGCGAGCCTAGAACAGCGTCGTCAGGTTTCTGTGTCCCACAGTTAGGATGACGTTTTCCGGGAGGAGTCCTCTTTGAAAGAATACTTTACTCTTTCAAGTATATTAGAAACTTATTGCCTAAGTATTTTCCATTACGGTCTTACCGTGACGGTTTAATACTTCAGCCGATCTGTTTGTCTATTTCGTGTCGAAACACTAAAAGTTTTCGATTTGTGTTCTTCAAAAGAAACACATAACCATAACGCGATGCCACATCCGTAAAGGTCACGAAATATTCATATCCATCTCTAGCCTAGCTAGACATGGGCCCACTTGCTTCACTATGAACTAGGACTAACAGATCGGTGGCATTTACACTTTTACCAAGTAAAAGTGTTTTAGGCACTTTGCCCAATTAACTAGATTCGTAGACTTTATTTGAATAGAATCAAATCAGTCCGAGTACCCACTCTTCAAAAGTGTGGATATACGAGTCTTGTTTTAATTGTGTCCCAGACAACAATGCCACAATAAAGTTTCTTCTGATCAAATCAGTTTGAGCTATTTGTTTGTCATGTTATATGTTTGAGATTTATTTATATTCAAAATATAAATTCTGTTATTCACATCTAATGTGTTTATCTCAATATCATCTTTATAAAATAAAACACTTTAGTGTTCTAGAATATAAAGGTTCACCCGCAGCGGGTTAAACACTGATATGGAGATAATGTCTCTAGTCAAACTAGTTACATTATAACAGATTCCTAATTTAAGTACACACCCGAAGATAGTTCCTAAACTTTGGTATCTACGATTAAAACAGAAACTTTCGTCTCATTTCCGATTCGCAGATTAAATCTCTATTGAAGTCAGTATCCTGTTCATAACAGATTCTTAACATCAATACATATATTTTATGTACCACACTAAGTATTTAAAATCCAATTTTTAATACTAGTAGTGAACATATTTATGACGAACATATTTGAAGTCAGAGCCTTGCCCGTTCTTCAATTCCTTCATGTCTGTTTTGTCCAAACGGCAGTCACGCTTCCGCAATTCCGTTTGCCACATTTAGGCAGACATTTTGGGATATGTTCTTTATCTTCCCATAAGATTATAATGATTTTGCCTTTGCCCTTTTTCCATATTCCAGAAGCCTTTTGGCCAAGCCATGGGTTTCTAGAATATCGAAGTGAGGTGCGCCTTGCGCTACTTGCCTTATTGCAAATTTTGACTTTGTCTCCTTGAGAATAGTCATTAACTCTCCAAGAGTTATCAATTGCAATTTCAGTACTTCTAAAATCTATGTATAGATTTATGAAGATCCTTCAATTTCAATATCATACTTTAAAGATCTAATCATTAATTCTGATAAAGAAATTAAGGAGTCTATTTGACAAGTTAATGGATTAAGCACTAAAGTTATCATTACATGAATCTTCCAAAGATCATGCTCTACTATTTGCTTAAATCCGGGCTTAGGCCTAATATGTTATTTTATCAAATAAAGTAACTTATTAGTTTCTAGGACCATCCTGAAATTTTATTCCTAATTTGAAAAATTAAATCATTTAAATACATTTTCCCTAGGATTATGTTTTAAACGTTAATCTTTCAATTTTATCTTGATTCTAATAGTCCAACTATTTAATTAACGATTCAGGTACTATTCATTATAATGATTATTATAGTCCAACTATATATTCAATTATAATTTAATAGACTGAATACAGCCCAACTGTTAATTAAAACAACAATTTAAATATTAGTCCAACTAACATTTAATTTATTTGACGAATGATATTTGTTTGAGCGCGTATGGCAAGTAATTAAACGAATATTGCAAATTCAATTCTTGCCTCCCATTATTTTTCGGCGAGCCTCTAACCCTCTGTCGAGTACTCGGGAAACCGTGTTTCCTAGCGGGCTAGGATCCCGTTAAATATCACACAATCTTGACTTTGGCCAACAATTGTATGGTAATTAACTAGGTAGATCTCTAAGATCAATTGGATCCAATCCAATTCCTAGATCCAGTAGGGGGACATCCAAGTCCGAAATATATATCTTATATATGCCAATACATCCAATGTATTGCCTAACCTTTTTCCTCTAAATCAACTAAGCCTTGGCTTTGGCACAACAAACTTAGTGATCCCAGTCAAGCGTGACCCATTGACCATGGAAAGCTTCGTAATCAATGTCGATGGACAAGAAGTGGTCTTGACTTTGGCCAACAAACCACAACTTGGACAAGACACCAATATGGAACAAAGCTCTCATGATTCAAACACATCCTCGACGGACAAAGGCCTTGACTTTGGCCAACAAACCAATGCCAGTCTTAGATCTTGAGTAAGAATCACTCAATAGAAGGGAAAACGCTTAATATTTGTGAGGGTTTTTCGCGTGCAAATTGGCAACCAATTTATTATCTTTGTTAAGGTCTCATCTTCATACACCCTTAAACATGCATTCTAAACACATAATAAAGCGCGTATAAATAAAATAATAATGATATGCGGATGGATACTTTACACATTGATCCTAGATCAAATCTCTCACTTTCCTCTCTCCCGCTAGCACAAGTATTGCTTCTACCCGTTACACTACACTTCTAAAGAAACCTCATTTACATTGAGGGGAATAGGTGAGAAGAGAATACAAAGAATAAGGAGGTAATAAGGCTGGACACGCAGGTCCAATTAATAAATCAAATTTATTACAACAATTTTTAAAATTGCCCCACCCATCTAATATCCATCCGATATACATTATTCATGGATCGCAACCATGTATTCACACAAGCATGCTATCAATCAATCTAATCAAATTAATTAATCTGATAATTAGTGACCATCCAATGTTCAAACAACGATTTGATTTTGCTCGAGTCAAACTCGTTTTGCGAATAAGTACTCAAAGTACGAATTCTCGAATTAAATTAAACTACATAATTAAATCCAATTCAATTTGTATTTAATACTAATTCGTTATTTAATTCAAAACTAAATATTACACTTTATTAATACACCTTTACGACTTAAATTCCAAATTTAATCATTACGGGTCTCAAAGCCCGATTAACATCCAACGTCAATTTAATTAAAGTCAAATGGGATTTTAATTAATTTCTTAAGGCGTGGACTTTTGGTCAACTCGGGTCAAACCGAATAACCAAAATCCAATCCGGGATTAACCCCATAAGCCTAGAAATCAATTTAGACCCATTAGACCCAATTAAACTTTAAAGGTCCATTAGTCGCATTTGGGCTTTATGGAAGCGGTTTTCGGCCCAATTGGATCCAACCAATTTTGCCTAAACCCATCTTGGTACAACCAAGCCCAATAAGCACATTTACAACAATTCAAGCCCAAATTCAAAATAGGCCCAATTTAATTAAATCATAAAAGTCCAATTTTACAATCTAATTAATTCTAAAGTGTATTGCATAATTAATCACATAAATCAATATTTCCAATCATCAATTTATACAACTAATCATGCTTATCAACATCAAATGGTGTCCAACACAATTTATTCAAAAAATCAAACCCAATCATGCTCCATTAGTTTCGGCAATATGAGGATTTTTATGTCAAATTTTAAATCCAATCCAATTGAATCCAATTAAACATTAAATCCACATTCACAATTGTTTCCAACTCATCCAATGAATCAAAAAACAAAAAATCCAAGACATTAGGGCTATTCATCAATTCGGCCAAGCCTCCAAAAATTGGGGAAAAATGTTCCAAACATAATTTCTTGAAATTAATCCAATCAATCTTCAATTCAACAACATTTAAGCATACTAAACCATCTAATTTCATTAAATCATGCTCAAATACAATTTACCCAATTTTAAGCCCTAAATATTTTCATGCTCAACCTTGCTCATAGATACCATTGTTAGAATTCTCTAAGCTTCCCAAGATCGAATAAAGCAATGAAAATAAGTGTGAATACAACGAGAGAGTTGCGGAATACTCACATCGAGCGGTTGAGCGACGCGCAACGAACAAAAATCAAATTCTGCTCACTGTCATGGTCACAGCAGTGGCTGCTGTTCTTCCTCCAAGATGCAGCTTTGGTGCTCCTTGAACAAGCTCCAAGCTTCGTCAAATGGACCCAGCTCATGGGTGGACTTCCCTATCACCTTCGCATGACTTCGTAGTGTGCTAGCACTCCCGATTTTGCCATAAAATCACGACCTTTTGCTTCCTTTTTTTCTTCTTGGCTCACGGTAGTGGGCTGCCAAAACCAGTAGAAAAATAGCCTCTCTTGGGCGAGAATGATGAGAAGAACGAGAAGAGAGAATTGTGAGTGTTGGTTGCCAAAAGTGTATCTAATACACATTTGTTAATTTCAAATTCATTTACCATGAATTTGGCTATCAAAAAGTCAAACAATAAATGCTTGCCAACCACACACATCACTTCCCTTCAATCAGTGAATAGTGACTGGCGTCAACCACTCAAAGTGAAAGACATCTATAACTTGATTGAAGAATGATGTGACTCTAGATTTGACTTGCGTGCCGCACTCGAATTCGAAATGCGAATGCCCTCGCAAAAAATTCCGGGCTCGGGTTCGCTAATTCCAAATTAACGAATTTTCCATTGCGACACAATTAAATGATTACGCCTAGCGAATTCACTATTCACGTCACTAACGAATTAATTCTAAATTAATTCGTTCGCCCGAATTAAAATCTAATTTTAATTCCGCGTCGAAATCCAATTTCGTATAATATATCAAATATATTATTTTATCGATTAATTCCAAATTAATCGTTATCTCTCTTTAATTGATATTTTATCCCAGATAAAATATCTCCTCAATTAATCCCAGATTAATTTTCTCTCTCATCTAATTAATCCAGATTAATAAAGTGCGAGTTATACGTCATCGGTGAATCTTTGGGAAGCGACCCATGAGATCCCCGGATATGTTGGCAGTAAATTCAGTCGTCGGACTATCCGAACACGTAAGTACCTAGTACTACGTTTGTACCGATTTACAAGACAAGGTTGGCTTCTAGCAAAGCGCCATGCCTACCCAATTCTCCAAAAATATCCTTACAGGAATATAAGGATCTATATCAGGCGTAGTATACGTAGTATTGCGTATGTCGATCCATATCGGATGATCACGTGCTAGGCCTGGGGCTGGAATTGTGTCTGCCCCGTACGAAGCATATATCAGATGTCTGGTAACTAGTCTCTATAATCGAATATACATGACCTAGTCATAATATCCCGATAGCTACAGCATTTAATAGTACCAGTCCCGTATCCTACGTGACCATCATCTCCATATGACTGGAGTGATACTTCCGTCTTGACATCACACCCAACATGCTACGATTCTCGATATACCCAGAAGAGGCGTACACAGAAATCGGTTAAAGCCCTGGACGACCAATACCAAAGTATATTGATTGTCGCAAGTATTAGCGGTGCAAGTCTCAGGTTTAGACCAAATACACCTACCCTAATTTCAGACTTCCACAGACACATAGTCATACTACCAATGGAATTCAGAGGGGGTCTATCCAGAGCGAAGCTGTTTCCCATACCATCGGTAAAACACAACTTCCTATTACACTTGCATGAGTATCATATACCCAAATATATGAGAACTATGCCGTTATGCTATCACAACGCGCACAAGTGTAATACTAGTCTTTTACGCATTATCGATGTCCAATCTCGATAATACTCTGACTAGGGATATTTAATGATTTATCCTTCGTGGATTGATACTGTCTCATATCTTCTCAATCCAGGAATAAATCACAGGGACCTCCTATCATTTATACATCTTGGTGGTCTAATCACAAATGATAAGAGAGCAATCTCCTTTGTCACATAGTTAATTTGTACAACAACACCATGATCTGTACAAATAGTGACGCTATGGGTCATAATTGTCCAACACCGTCAACCACCAGAATGGTTCTGTCTCGAATGGGAATTGGTGGTGCAACGTTCAAAGGTTCAGGTTCCATGTTAATGATTGCTTCTTGGCCTTCTCGCCTTTCCTTCTCAACTGTCTGATGGTTCTTTCAATCTCTGGGTCAAGCGATCAGAGTTCAAAGCTTCTGGTTCGTCTCATGTAGTGTCTGAGAACCTGAAACATAATAAAACAAAAACAATAAGTAAAACGAAAATTAGATACAAGTAAAGGTATCCAACCTCAAAATTAATAGTGAAAGATAAATAAGTCCCCGGTAACGGCGACAAAAACTTGAACGGCGTAAAACCTTTTGTTATTAATTTATGAAGTTAAATGTTTACAAGTATCTAATCTATTGGTTGTTTGATTGGGTGGTGACTTTAAAACTTAAAACAAGTAAATAAAATTGCTTGAAAGTAGATTGAAGAAAATTCAAATTTATAAAACTATATAGGGTTGTGAATCATTCCAATATCTTTTTAAAAGATGAAGTGGTTATTTTATATTTGTGTAATATATTGGTTTATTAACCTGGAACACGAAATTAGGTAAAAGCCTCTTCCAATGGTCAAATACAAATACCCAGTATAACCCAATTAATCATATTCCTATGTTAACCAAGTTATCTGAATTCAGTAAGATTAAGTTCCAATTATGGCTACCCCCGCCCGACAGGTATATTCCTATCATGTAAGGAAATCTATTAAAGGGTTATCTATCCTCAAGGAAGATCGTGGGCTATTAAGTCTAAGGTCTTAAACCTAAAATCCCTTTTCCAAGTTCATTTTAAGTTTACCAGTTCAATTTTATTAATGGCCAATTAATAAAAAGCATTAAGACTAAGGCTCAATAAATAAACCTTTATATTACTCAAACCGTAATTTAACCCCTTATAAACCGGTGATATTGGAATTCATCACAACCCCAGATAACTGGCTTAGTTACGACACATATTTACGGGTAGTAAGAACTTAAATAAAATAAAAGACATAAAGTAAAATGCTGAAAAGTGAATTGCTGAAAAGTAAATGCTGAAAGTAAATGCTGAAAGTAAATGACGGAAAGTAAATGCTGAAATTAAATACTCAAAATTAAATGCTGAAAAAGTAAATGCTGAAAGTAAATTGCTGAAAAGTAAATGCTGAAAGTAAATTGCTGAAAAGTAAATTGCTGAAAAGTAAATTGCTGAAAAGTAAATGCTGAAAGTAAATGCTGAAAGTAAATTGCTGAAAAGTAAATTGCTGAAAAGTAAATGCTGAAAGTAAATTGCTGAAAAGTAAATAAAGTAAAAGTACAATAAAAAGAAAATGCTGAGGTAAAAAGATCCACTTTTATTACTTCTATTTTAGATATCTCCCTTAATATAATATATTAACTTTGCATGATAATTACCAACAGGCCATATGGGCGGTATCCAGATTAAGTCAAATTAATAATTAATTACCAACAGACCAATCAGGCGGTATCCAGTTTAGTCAAGTTAAAATCAATTTAAAAAATTACCAACCGACCAATATGGCGGTATCCTCGTTAAGTCAGATTTTAACTAGTTTATATATTATAGTTAAGGGAGATTAATCTAAATATTAGTAATAAAAGTTTTACCTTTTACCCCAGCAAGGGGGAGTTACCTCCTCATTACTGAAAAGTAAAAACTAAAAATTAAAGAAAGAAAAGTATTGTGCGTAAAAGTAAATTGAAGAAAGTAAAAACTGAAAAGTAAAGAAAAGAAAGTGCGAAAGTTAAAATTAATTACTGAAAGCTGTAATAAACAAACAAGGTACAATCTTCTTAGTTTTCTTAAGGAATTCCTTAAAATAAAGTATGAATTTACAAATGAAATGGCTTGGTATTTATAGGCAAAATTTTGCCTCCATCAAATCATCCACCAAATCTTTTATTAATTGCTCCACTAATTGTTCCACCAAATCCATTATTAATTGCTCCACTAATTGTTCCACTGATTTCTATCATGTTTGGTGGGAGTTTTACTATTTTTATTATTTATTTATTTATTGCTTTGAAAATGACTTTAATAATTACACATAACACACTTCCGGATGTTTCATCAATTTTGGTAATGAAATATTCAGAATTCGAAATTAATTTGTTCTTCAAAGTTTTAGATCATTGAGTCTTCTTTAAGCTGGAACTTGAATCAACTCAATCCGATATTGGAGTAAAACGTTATGCCCAAAATACGACAATTGCGTAAAATTAGAATTTCCGAAACTGCACTTCATTAGAACGCCCTTTCAAGTTTCCAATCTCCAAAATTAATATGTCAAGTCCAATTTTTACCCTTATTTGACCCACATTTCGTCCTTAATGATTTCATTGAGTTCCAATATTCTTTTATCTGCAAAATAAACTAAAACACATCAAAACGTTCATCAAACCCGAGAAACTAAACAACATATTAAGTAAAGGGACGGTAAATATTGATATATTTTCCGCTCATCACAAGAACGCAATGCTTGTTTCAATCCATAAATGGATCGATTTAACTTGCAAACCTTGTTTGCATGTTTTGGCATGACAAAACCATCAGGATGTTGTATATAAACATCCTCCAAAAGGTTTCCGTTAAGGAAAACGGTTTTGACGTTCATCTGCCATATTTCATAATCGAATATGCAGCATTAGCAAGCATTATCCGAATGGATTTAATCATGGCAATGGGTAAAAGTTTTCATCGCAATCAACACCATGTTGATGACGATACCCCTTCGCTACAAGTCTAGCTTTGTACGTTTGTATGTTGCCATCTATGTCTGTCTTCACCATGAAGACCCATTTGCTACCAATAGGCATAATGCCTTTTGGTACATCAACCAGTGTCCAAACTTGGTTGGTATACATGGAATCCATTTCGGACTTCATGGTACCTTGCCATAAAGTGGAGTCGATACCTTGTATCGCTACCTCATACGTAGCCGGTTTATTATCCTCAATAAGATTAATGTGTATATGAGGTGAGATCAGAAACCCATACCTCTTAGGTTGTTTTCTGACTCTCTCCGACCTACGTTGTTCTTGTGTATTAGAAGATTATGGAATAGTCTCATCCTTGATGAACTGTTCGTGTTCCGAGAGTGGATTGGTACCAGGAACAGTATCACTCTGATTTTCATCGAGTTCTACTTTCCTCCCACTTACCACTGCATTTAAGAATTCCTCTAAGGAAAACCGCATGGAGAGCAACAAATATTTTTTCTCTTATGGGTTGTGGAAACAATATCCTTTGGTTTCCCTAAGATAACCAATTACAAATAGGCACTTATCCGATTTGGGTTCTAGTTTGGCACCATCCAAACGTTTAACATATGCCCAGCATCCCCAAATCTTCAAGAATGAGAAACCCGGTTTCTTTCCTGTCCATATTTCATATGGAGTCTGTCCAACAGACTTTGACGAAACCTTATTCAAAATAAATATTGCATTGTTCAATGCGTATCCCTAGAAGGAATTGGCAGCTCAGTGCGACTCATCATTGACCTTACCATGTCCAACAAAGTTCGGTTTCTCTGAACACGTGCGTACTCGGTACCACGTTCTTACCGATTTACAAGACATGGTTGGCTTCTAGCAAAGCACCGTGCCTACCCAATTCTCTAGAAATATTCAACGAGGAATATATAATCTTTATCAGGCGTAGTATACTAAGTATTGCGTATTACAATCCAGTATCAGATGTCACATGCTAGGCCAAGGGCTGGAATTGTGTCAGTCTCGTACGAATCATATATCAGATCACTAGCAACTAGTCTCTATAATCGGATAATCATGACCTAGTCATACTATCCTGATAGCTGTAGCATTTAAGAGTACCAGTTCTGTATCCCTGCGTGATCATCATATCCATATGACTGAAGTGATACTTCCATCTTGACATCACACCCAATATACTACGATTCTCAGTAAACCCAGAAGAGGCGTACACAGAAACTGTTAAAGCTCTGGACGACCAAAACTAAAACGTACTGATTGTCGCAAGTATTAGCGATTGCAAGTCTCAAGTTAAGACCAAATACACCTACCTTGATTCGGATTCCCATAGACACATGGTCATACTACCAATGGGATTCTGAAGGGTCTATCCAGAGCAAAGCTGTTCCCGGTCCAAAGTCTAACAGAACCTCCTGTCACACTTGCATAAGTGTCCAATACTTAAATATATGAGAACTATGTCGTTATGCTTCCATAACGCGCACAAGTGCAATACTAGCCTATTCCGCATTATCGATGTCCAGTCTCGATAATACTACGACTACGGATATTTAATGATTAAACCTTTCGTGGATTAATACTGTCTCATATCTTATTAATCCGGTACTAATCATATGGACTTTTATCATTTATATATCAAAGTAATCCAATTACAAAATGATAAAAGAGCAATTTCCTTTGTCACATAGTTAATTTGTACAAAGAATACCATGTCTTTTACAAATAGTGATGTTATTGGTCATAATTGTCCAACAACACCTACCCTGATTCAGATTCCCATAGACGCATAGTCATACTTCCAATGGGATTCCGATGGGTCTATCCATAGCAAAGCTGTTCCCGGTCCAACGGCTAACAGAACCTCCTTTCAAACTTTCATAAGTATCCAATACTAAATATATGAGAACTATGCCGTTAGGCTTCCATAACGCGCACACGTGTAATACTAGTCTATTACGCATTATCGATGTCCAGTCTCGATAATACTACGACTAGGGATATTTAATGATTAAATCGTTCATGGATTAATATTGTCTCATATCTTAATAATCCGGAACTAATCATAAGGACTTTTATCATTTATATATATCTAAGTAATCCAATTACAAAATGATAAAATAGCAATTTCTTTTGTCACATAGTTAATTTGTACAAAAACCAAATGTCTTTTACAAATATTGATGATGTGGGTCATAATTGTTCAACAATCTCCCACTTGGCTCATAGCCAATCACTCAAATATCTAACACCTGAACTATGTACATGTCGCTCAAAATTTTGCTGAGAAATAGCTTTCGTCAGCGGATCTACAATATTGCCATCTGAAGCGATCTTTTCGATCTTCACATCGCCACGATGTATGATCTCACGAATCAGATGGAAACGTCGAAGTACATGCTTGGATCGTTGATGAGACCGCGGTTACCTAGCCTGTGCTATAGCCCCGTTATTGTCACAATACAAAGGAATGGGCTCGGCTGCTAACGGAACTACTCCTAATCCAATTAGGAATTTACGGATCCAAACTGCTTCTTTTTCTGCTTCAGCTGCAGTGATATATTCCGCTTCTGTTGTTGAATCAGCAACAGTCTCTTGCTTGGAAGATTTCCAGCTCACTACTTCGTTGTTCAAATAAAATATATACCTAGATTGCGACTTAAAGTCATCTTTATCGGTTTGGAAACTTGCATCGGTGAACCCAGTCACCTCAAGTTATCCATCTCCATAGACTAAGAAAGCATCCTTAGTTCGTCTAAGATACTTAAGGATGGTCTTAACAGCAATCCAGTGACCATCACCTGGATCGGCCTGATATCGACTGCACATGCTCAAAGCATATGAGACATCAGGTCGTGTATATATCATGGCATACATGATCAATCCGATTGCAGAAGCGAACGGGATCCGACTCATGTTATCTCTCTCATCTTGAGTTTTAGGACATAAGTCCTTAGATAGAGAGACTATTGGGTTTTCTAGGTCAAACCAAGATCAATTAAGCAAGAAATCATGTGAATACAACAAAGTAAGAATGCGGAAAATACTTACAATGCTCGGTTGGATGTTGAAGAGAAGTTCAAAACTTTGCCTCCATGGAAGTTGCTCCAAGCTTTATTTGATGTATGTTGAGCTTCCAAGCTTGTTGAATGAATTCCAAACTCATGAGATTGTTTCCCTATCACCTTTGCCTAACTCTTTGATGTGCTAGCATAGGAGATTTTGCAACAAAATCCCTTGGTTTCCTTCTTATAACGCTCAGCCAATGAGAGTTTGTGAGAGGGAGAAGGCCATTCGGCCAAGCCAACTCCAAGAGGTAGAGAAAGAGAGAAATAGCGTGAATGGAGAGAGAATGAAGAAGATGAGTGAATGTGTTTTTTTTTATTTGATTTCAAAAATCAAATACCATTTACCAATTTTCCAAAAGTTGGTACAAGTCATTATCACATCAATAAAAAATTATGCTTGTGTAAGAAACAAGCAACCATCAAAATCCCATCAACTTCCATCAACCAAAAGGTGATGTGATAGACAAGTGATGTGACTTGATGTGACATGTGGGCCCCACTTGATTCAAAATCTGAGTGGGCCCGCAACACATCCCGGGCTCGGGTTCGCTAATTCTGAATTAACGAATTTTCCGTTGCGACGTAATTAAATCAAATTTAATTAAATAATTATGCCTAGTAAAATTACTATTCACATTGCTAGCGAATTAATTCTAAATTAATTCGTTCGCCCGAATTAAAATCCAATTTTAATTTCGCGTCGAAATCTAATTTCGTTTAATATATCGAATATATTATTTTATCGATTAATTCCAAATTAATCGTTCTCTCTCTTTTAATTGAATTTTATCATTGATAAAATTCTCGCCGTAATTAATCCTAGATTAATTTTCTCTCTCTTCTAATTAATCCCAGATTAATTATGTTTGAGTCATACGTCATCGGTGAATCTTCGGGAAGTGACCCATGAGATCCCTTGATATGTTGGCAGTAAATCCGGTCATCGGAATATCCGAATACGTGCGTACCTAGTACCACGTTCTTACCGATTGACAAGACATGGTTGCCTTCTAGCAAGGCACCGTGCCTACCCAATTCTCCAGAAATATTCTTTTAAGGAATATGTAATCTATGTCAGGCGTAGTATACGTAGTATTGCGTATTGCGATCCAGTATCGAATGTCACATGTTAGGCCTGGGGCTGGAATTATGTCTGCCCCGTACGAAACATATATCGGATCTCTGGTAACTAGTCTCTATAATCGGATAATCATGACCTAGTCATATTATCCTGATGACTGCAGTACTAAAGAGTACTAGTTTTGTATCCTGCGTGATCATCATCTCCATATGACTGGAGTGATACTTCCATCTTGACATCACACCCAACACACTACGATTCTCAATATACCCAGAAGATGCGTACTTAGAACCTGTTAAAGCCTCGGACGACCAAACCAAAGTATATTGATTGTCGTAAGTATTAGCGATGCAAGTCTCAGGTTAAGACCAAATACACCTACCCTGATTCGGATTCCCATAGACACATAGTCATACTACCAATGAGATTCTGATGGGTCTATCCAGAGCGAAGCTGTTTCCGTACCATCGGTAAAACACCTCCTATCACACTTGCATAAGTATCCAATACTTAAATATATGAGAACTATGACGTTATGCTCCCACAACGTGCACAAGTGCAATACTAGTCTATTCGTATTATCGATGTCCAGTCTCGATAATACTACGACTAGGGATATTTAATGATTAAACCTTAGTGGATTAATATTGTCTCATATATTAATAATCTGGTACTAATCATATGGAATTTTATCATTTATATATCCCGGTAATCGAATTACAATGATAAAAGAGAAATTTCCTTTGTCATATAGTTAATTTATACAACAACACCATGTTCTGTACAAATAGTGATGCTATGGGTCATAATTGTCCAACAATCTCCCACTTGGCCTATAGCCAATCACTCAAGTGTCCTACACCTGAACTATGTACGGGTCACTCAAACTTCTGCTGAGAAACAACTTTCGTCAGCGGATTTGCATTGTTATCATCTTATGCGATTTATTCGATCATCACATCGCCACGATGTATTATTCGACGAATCAGATGAAATAGTTGAAGTATATATTTGGATCATTGATGAGACCATTAATTCTTTAGCCTTTGATGTAGCCTAGCTCAGCTGCTAACAGAACTACTCCTAATCTAATTAGGAATTTTACAGATCCAAAATTGCTTCTTTTGCTGCCTCAGCTGTAGCAATATACCGCTTTTGTTGTTTATTCGGCAACAATATCTTGCTTGGAAGATTTCCAGCTCATTATTCCGTTATTCAAACTATATAGTACCCTTATTATTACCTATAGTCATTTTTGTCGGTTAAGAAACTTGCAACGGTGAACCCAGTCACTTCAAGTTCTCATGCTCCATGTATAAGAAAGCATCCTTAGTTCGTCCAAGATACTTAAGGATGTTTTTAACATCAATCCAGTAACCATCACCTGGATCGGCCCGATTGTGACTCTATATGCTCAAAGCCTATGAGACACCCGGTCACTTACATATTTTCAATGTACGAGTTCTCGGAGAGTGCCAACAACTTTTAGATCTATCCCAGAAGATCCTTATTCCTAGAATAAAGGTTGCCTCTCTCAAGTAGTCTTCGGAGAATTTTCATGAAAGCCAAGCTTTCATCGATTGTATTATGGGAATGTCATTTCCAAGAAATGATATGTCATCATTATATAGGACAATTATTGTCAGTGCGCTCCCACTAACATTCTTATATACACAAGAATTATATTCGTTTTGAATTAAATCATATACCATTATGATCTTATCAAAATGTTAGTTCTAGAACGTAATGATTGCTTCAATCCATAAATGGATCGATTTAACTTGCAAACCTTGTTTGCATGTTTCGGTACGACAAAACCGTCAGGATATTGATAAACATCCTCCAAAAGGTTTATGTTTAAGGAAAGCGGTTTTGACGTTCAGCTACCATATTTCATAAATGAAACATGCAGCATTAGCAAGCATTATCCAAATGGATTTAATCATGGAAACGTATAAAGGTTTCGTCGTAATCGACACAATGTTGATAACGATACCTTTTCGCTACAAGCTTAGCTTTGTACGTTTATATGTTGCCATCCATGTATGTCTCCTTGAAGACTCATTTAGTACCAATAGGCACAATGCCTTCCGGTACAACAACCAGTGTCTAAACTTGGTTGGTATACATGGAATCCATTTCGAACATCATGGCACTTTGCCATAATAGGGAGTCGATACCTTGTATCACTTCCTTTTACGTAGCCGGTTCTTGTGTATTCAAAGTTTGTGGTACAATTTCATCCTTGATGAACTATTTTTGTTCCGTGAGGACTCGGTGCCTTGAATAATATTACTATGATTTTCGTTGAGTTTTACTTTCTTCCCACTTACCACTGCATATAGGTATTCCTCTTAGGAAAACCGCATGGAGAACAACAATTACATTGTTCTCTTGTGAGTTATATAAGTACTATACTTTGGTTTCCCTAGGATAACCTATAAATAGGCACTTATCCGATTTGGGTTCTAGTTTGGTATCATCCAAACATATGCCCAACTTTCCCAAATCTTCAGGAATGTGAAACCCGGTTTCTTTCCTGTTCATATCTAATATGAAGTCTGCCTAACAGATTATCATGAAACCTTATTCAAAATAAGTATTGCACTGTTTAATGTGTATCTCGTGAAGGAAATTGGTAGCTCAGAGCGACTCATCATTAACCTTACCATATCCAACAAAGTTGGTTTCTCTGTTCCAACACACACACCGTTTATTCGGTGTTCCGGGAGGAGTACACTGTGAAAGAATACCATACTCTTTCAAGTGATCTAGAAACTCATATGTTTAAGTATTTACACTATGATCCAACCGTAATGTTTTTAATGCTTTTACCGGAATTTTTTCTTACTTCGTGTCGAAACTATTGGAATTTATCAAAAGTTTCTGATTTATGTTTCAAAAGAAACACATAACCATAACGCGATGCCACATCCGTAAAGGTTACAAAGTATTCATATCCATCTCTAGCCTAGCTAGATATGGGCCCACTTACGTCACAATGAACGAGGGCTAACAGATCGGTGGCACTTGCACTTTTACCAAGTAAAAGGTATTTTAGGCAATTTTCCTAATAAACTAGATTCGTAGACATTATTTGAATTAGAATCAAATCTGTCCTAGTACCCACTCTTCGAAAGTGTGGATATACGAGTCTTATTAATGTGTCCCAGACAACAATGCCACAAATAAGTCTCATCTGATTAATTCAGTTTGAGCTATTTGTTTGTCATGCTATATGTATGAGATTAATTTATATTCTAAATATAAATACTGTTATTCACATCTAATGTGTTTATCTCGATATCATCATTATAAACAAAATACTTAGTGTTCTAGAATATAAAGGTATACCAGCAACGGGTTAAACTAGATATAGAGATAATGTTTCTAGTCAAACTAGGTACATTATAACAGTTTCCTAATTTAAGTACATACCCAAAGGGTAGTTCCTAAACTTAGGTTTCTACGGTTAAAACAACGACTTTCGTCTCGTTTCCGACTCGTAGGTGGATCTCATCTGAAGTCAGTATCCTGCTCATCAGCAGATTCTGCACATCAGTACATATTTATGTACCACATCTAGTATCATAAAATCCAATTTTGAAATTAATAGTGAACATGTTTATGACAAACATACTTGAAGTCGGAGCCTTGCCCCGCCTTCACTTCCTTCATGTCTGCCTTGTCCATACGGTTGTCATGCTTCAGTGACCCCGTTTGCCAGATTTTAGGTAGACATCTTGGGATATGTCCTTTGTCTTCCTAGAAGACTATGATGATTTTGCCTTTGCCCATTATAGAAGCTCTAGCTCTGCTTCCTTGAGCATAGCCATCAACTCTCTAAGAGTTTTTCTCTTGATTCATAATGAACCTGCCCCAGCATTCGGGTAGAGAATATAAGATCAAATCTTTGGAAGTCTCGGCCACGTAGGTAATGCCCAGCTAACCTAGCTGATCGACGTCAGTAATCATCTGTGACACTTAGTGTTTGACAGATGTACGCTCTGACATACGCGAGCGAAAGAGCTTTTTTCACAATTCGTACTTCTAAGATCTAAGAAGATCTATGAAGATCCTTAAATTTCATCATCATGGTATAAGGATCTAATCCTTAATTCAGATGACGGAATTAAAGAGTCATTGCGGTAAGCATAAAGGATTGAGCACTAAAGTTATCATCACCATGAGTCTTCCAAAACTCATGCTCCACTATTTGCTCAACTCCAGGCTCAGGCCTGAGATGTTTCTCTATCAAATAGAATAACTTCTGAGTTCTCAGGACTATCCTGATGTTTTATTCCCAATCTGAAAATTGAAGCCGCTTAAAGACATTTTCACCCAGGATTATGTTTTAAACGCTAATCTTTCAGTTATCTTGATTCCAATAGTCCAACTATCTAATCAACGATTTCGGGTACAATTGAATATAATGATTACTATAGTCTAACTATATAATCAACTACAATTTGATTGGTTAAATGCATATATATTGATTACTATAATCCAATTATATAATCAACTATAAATGAAATAGTTTGAATACAGTCCAACTGTTAAATTAAAACAATTAAATATTAGTCCAACTAATATATTTATAAATTAATGACGAAAAATGAAATGAGCGAGTTTTGGCAAGTATCTAAACGAAATTGCAAATTTAATACTTGCCTCCCACTATTTTTCGGCGAGCCTCTAACCCTCTGTTGAGTACTCGGGAACCTAGTTTCCTAGTGGGCTAGGATCCCGTTAAATAACACACAACCTTGACTTTGGCCAACAAGTTGTATGAAACTTAACTAGGTAGATCTCTAAGATCAATTGGATCTCATCCAATTCCTAGATCCAGTAGGTGGACATCCAAGTCCGAAACATATATCCAATATATGCCAATATATTCCCTAACCTTTTTCTCTAAATCAACTAAGCTTTGGCTTTGGTATAACAAGCTTAATGATTCTAGTTAAGCGGGACTCATTGACTTTGGAAAGCTTCGTAATCGATATCGATGGATAAGAAGTGATTTTGACTTTAGCCAACAAATCACAACTTGGACAAGACATGCGATATGGAACAAAGCCTTCATGATTCAAACACATCCGCGATGGACAAAGGTCTTTACTTTGGCCAACAAACCAGTGCCAATCTTGGATCTTGAGAGAGAATCACTCAATGGAAGGAAAACGCTTAATATTTGTTGAGGGTTTTTCGCGTAATTGGAAACCAATTAATTATTTTTTATTAGGTCTCATCATACACCCTTAAACATGCATTCTAAAAGCATAATAAGGCACGATAAATAAATTAATAATGATATGCGAATGGATATTTCACAAATTATTCCTAGAACAAATCTCTTCATTTCCTCTCTCCCGCTAGCACTATTCATACTTCTACCCAATTACATAATACATTAAAGAAACCTCATTTACATTAGGGGAATGGTGAGAAGAGAAATACAAAGAGTAAATAGATAATAGGCTGGACACGCAGGTCCAATTTAATAAATTCTGAATTTATTACAACAATTTCAAAAATTGCCCACCCTTCTAATATCCATCTGATATACATTATTCATACAAATACATCCAAGTATTCACACAATGCATGTTATCAATCAATCTAATCCAATTAATTAATCTTTGATTAATGACCATCCAATGTTCAAACAACGATTTGATTTGCGAGAGTCCAACTCTTTTTAAGAATAAGCACTCAAAGTACGAATTCTTGAATTATATCGAACTACAATATTAAATCCAATTTAATTCGTATTCAATATTAATTCTATATTTAATTCCAAATTAAATCATTACACTTTTTAATGTGCCTTTGCGACTTAGATTCTAAATCTAATCTTAATGGGTCTCAAAGCCCAATTAACATCCAATGTCAATTTAATTAAAGTCCAATGGGCTTTTAATTAATTTATTAAGGCATGGATTTTGGCAACCAAAGCCCAACAAGATTATTTACCCTTTGCCACAAAATTAATTTTGGCCCATTAGGCCCAATTAATTATTCAAAGGCCCAATTATCATATTTGGACTTTATGGAAATGGTTTTAGGCCCAATTGGATCCAACCAATTATCCTAAACCAAACTTGGCCCAACTAAGCCTATTAAGCCCAAATACAACAATATTAGCCCTATTCCAAATTAAGCCCAATTAATTAAATTCTAATGTTCCAAATTTCACAATTTAATTAATTAAAGTGTAATAGCCATAATTAATTAGTCAAATTAAGATTTCCAAAATACAAATTTAAATAATTAATCATGCTTTAACTAATCAATTTATGTCCAACACAAATTGAAGCAAAATCAATCCAACATGCTCATTAAGCTCTCGAATCAAAGGTTTCTTATATCCGATTGATTTCAATCCAATTAAATCACAAATCAATATATCCATGCATTATAAACACATCCAATGGCTTAAATGTTGGTTTCTATTAAGGTCCCAAGATCATATACAAGCATGAAATATGTGCGAATACAAATCAACGAAGTTGCGGAATACTCACATTGATCGTTTGAGCGACGCGGCAACGAACAAAACTCAAACTTCTACCCATTGGACTGCTCGGCAGTGAGCATTGTCACAGCTCACTGGTTTCGGTTTTGATCACCAAGAATCAAGCTCCAAGCTTTGCGAAATGATTCCGGATCATGGGTGGACTTCCCTATCACCTTCGCATGTCTCTCGGAGTGCTAGCTCTCTTGATTTTTGCCACAAAAATCCACACTTTGCTTCCCATTATTTTCAGTTTTTGCAAACAAGAAACCAGAAAATGAAAATGGCGTGAGAGAGGGAGTGAAGAAGAAAGAGAGAGAATTGGTTTTGTGTAATAATTAATTGATTTCTAAAATCATTAACATATATCATTATTTGATTTCAAAAGTCAAACAAGTACAAGCTTATCCAACACACACATCAAGTCACATCTATCAATCAAGTTGTCAAGTCACATCAATCAAAGTGACAAGTGATTTGACGTTTGAGTGCAACTAATGATTTGACGCTTGATTGACTTGCGTGCCGCACTCGAATTCGAAATGCGAATGCGCTCGCAAATAATCCGGGCTCGGGTTCGCTAATTCCAAATTAATGAATTTTCCGTTGCGACGCAATTAAATGATTATGCGTAGGGAAATCACTATTCACGTCGCTACGAATTAATTCTAAATTAATTCGTTCGCCCGAATTAAAATCTAATTTTAATTCCGCGTCGAAATCCAATTTCGTTTAAATATCAAATATATAATTAATCGATTAATTCCAAATAATCGTTCTCTCTCTTTAATTGATATTTTATCCCATATAAAATATCTCTGCTATTAATCCTAGATTAATTTTATCTCTCATCTCATCATTAATTAATCCCAGATTAAAAAAAGTGCGAGTCATACGTCATTAGTGAATCTTCGGGAAGCGACCCATGAGATCCCCGGATATGTTGGTAGTAAATTCGGTTGTCGGACTATCCGAACACATAAGTACCTCGTACTACGTTTATACCGATTTACAAGACAAGGTTGACTTCTAGAAAAGCGCCATGCCTACCCAATTCTCCAGAAATATCCTTACAGGAATAAATGATCTATATCAGGCATAGTATACGTAGTATCGCGTATTTTTGTCCAGTATCGGATGATCACATGCAAGGTCTGGGGCTGGTACAGTGTTTGCCCCGTACGAAGCATATATCGGATTACGAGCAACTAGTCTCTTTAATATCGGATAATCATGACCAAGTCATATTATCCCGACGGTTGCAACCTTTTTAGAGAACCAGTTATGTATCCCTGCGTGATCATCAACTCCATATGACTGGAGTGACACTTCCGTCTTGACATCACACCCAACACACTACGATTTTCAATATACCCAGCATTGGCGTACACATAACCTGTTAAAGTCCCGGACGACCGCAACCAAAGTATATTGATTGTCGCAAGTGTTAGCGATGCAAGTCTCAGGTTAAGACCAAATACACATACCCTGATTTCGGACTTCCATAGACACATAGTCATACTACCAATGGAATTCCGAGAGGGTCTATCTAGAGCGAAGCTGTTTCCCGTACCATCGGTGAAAAAACACACCTCTTATTACACTTACATGAGTATCATATACCCAAATATATGAGAACTATGTCGTTGTGCCCTCACAACGCGCACAAGTTTAATACTAGTCTTTTACGCATTCATCG
The DNA here is from genome assembly GCA_019454045.1 of Zanthoxylum bungeanum. Lineage (NCBI taxonomy): Eukaryota > Viridiplantae > Streptophyta > Magnoliopsida > Sapindales > Rutaceae > Zanthoxylum > Zanthoxylum bungeanum. The sequence goes on along the minus strand of SKCR01027334.1, from coordinate 8,357 downwards.
ATGTCCAATCTAGATAATGCTCTGACTATTGATGTTTAATGATTTATCTTCGTGGATTGATACTGTCTCATATCATTCTCAATCCAGGAACAAATCACAGGGACCTCCTATTATTTATATATCTAGGTGATCTAATCACAAATGATAAGAGTGCAATCTCATTTGTCACATAGTTAATTTGTACAACAACACTGTGATCTGTACAAATAGTGACGCTATGGGTCATAATTGTCCAACAATCTCCCATTTGCCTATAGCCAGTCACTCGAGTGTCTAACACCCGAACTATGTACGGTTGGCTCAAACTGCTGAGAAATTATTTCGTCAGCGGATTTGTATGATTATCATCTGATGCGATTTATTCGATCATCACATCGCCACGATGTATGATCCGAACGAATCAGATGAATATCGAAGTATGTATCTGGATCGTTGATGAGACCATTAATTCTTTAGCTTGTGTTGACGTCTAGCTCAACTGCTAACAGAATTATATCTAATCTAATTAGATTTGTTATCGACCCAGAAGGCTTCTAGTGCTGCCTTAGCTGCAGCAATAACCCGCATTTGTTGTTTATTCAGTAACAGCATCTTGCTTGGCAGATTTCCAGCTCACTGTTCCGCTATTCAAACTGTATAGTACCATTTGCGACTTATAGTCGTCTTTACCGGTTAGGAAACTTGCTACAGTGATCCCAGTCACTTCAAGTTCTCCATCTCCATAATTTAAGACAACATCCTTAGATCTCTAAGATACTAATGGATGTTCTTAACATCAATCCAGTGACTATCACTTGGATTGGCCTGTTTGTGAATCCATATGCTCAAAGCGTATAAGACACTAGGTCACGTACATTTTTCAATGTACGATTTCTTGGAGAGTTTTATTGAAAGCCAAGCTTTCGCCGATTTTATTATGGGAATATCATTTCCAAGAAATGACATATTATCATTATTTTATAGGACAACCACTGTCAGTGCGCTCCCACTAACCCTCTTATATACACAATAATCATTTTCATTTTGAATTAAATCATACTCCATTATGATTATATCAAAACGATAATTCCAAGAATCTATGCTTGCTTCAATCCAAACATGGATCGAATAACCCGCAAACCTTATTTGCTAGTTATTGTACGACAAAACCGATAGGATGTTGTAAACATCCTTCATAAGGTTTCCTTTTCAGGAAAGCGATTTTCCTGTTAAGCTGACATATTTCATAAATGAAACATGCAGCTTTAGCAAGCATTATCCAAAAGGATTTACCGTGGCAACAGGTAAAAGGTTGAATCGTGATAAACACAATGTTGATAACGATACCTTTCCGCTACAAGCCTAGCTTAGTACGTTGGTATGTTGCCATCCATGTACGTCTTCCTTGAAGACTTATAGTACCAATAGGCAAAATGCCTTGCGGTACATCAACTAGTATCCAAACTAAGTTGATATACATGGAATCCATTTCGGACTCATGACACTTTGTCATAATAGGGAGTCGATACCTTGTATCACTTCCTCATACGTAGTCAGTTGGTATAACTCAATAAGATTGACATCTTTATGAGGTGAGATCAGAAACCCATACCCCAGGTTATTTTCTGACTCTCTCCGACATACGTGGTTCTTGTGTATTCGAAGATTATGGTATAGTTTCACCCTTGATGAACTATTTGTGTTCCATTAGGACTCGGTGCCTGGAACAATATTACTCCGATTTTTCATCGAGTTTTACTATCCTCTCACTTACCACTGCATATCAGTATTCATCTTAGGAAAACCGCATAGTGAGCAACAATCTAATTGTTCTCTCGTGAGTTTTATAAGTACAATACTTTGGTATCCCTAGGATTTGGCACTTATCCAATTTGGGTTCTAGTTTGGTATCATCCAAACATATGCCTAGCATCCCAAATTATCATGAATGTGAAACCCGGTTTCTTTCCCGCTCATATCTAATATGATATCTGTCAAACAGATTATTATGGAACCTTATTCAAAATAAGTTTTCACTGTTTAAAGCTTATCCATTGAAGGAAATGGTAGCTCAGAGCAACTCATGATTAACCTTATCATGTCCAACAAAATTCGGTTACTCGGTTCGGACACACCGTCACTTTGACGTGTTCCGGGAGGAGTCCTCATTGAAAGAATACTTTACTCTTTCAAGTATATAAGAAACTTATTGCTTAAGTATTTTCCATTACGGTCTTACCGTGACGGTTTAATACTTTAGCAGATCTGTTCGTCTATTTCGTGTCGAAACTAAAAGTTTCTGATTTGTGTACTTCAAAAGAAACACTTAAGCATAATGCGATGCCACATCCGTAAAGGTCACGAAATATTCATATCCACCTCTAGCCTAGCTAGACATGGGCCCACTTGCTTCACTATGAACTAGGGCTAACAGATTGGTGGCATTTACACTTTTACCAAGTAAATAGTGTTTTAAGGCTCTTTGCCCAATAAACCAGATTCGTAGACTTTATTTGATTGGGATCAAATTAGTCCTAGTACCCACTCTTCGAAAGTGTGGATATACGAGTCTTGTTTGATGTGTCTCAGACATCAATGCCACAATTAGTTTCACTGATCAAATCAGTTTAAGCTATTGTTTGTCATGTTATATGTTTGAGATTTATTTATATTCAAAATATAAATGTTGTTATTCACATCTAATGTGTATATCTCAATATCATCTTTAAATAAAACACACTTTAGTGTTCTAAAATATAAAGGTTCACCCGCAGCGGGTTAAACACTGATATAGAGATAATGTATCTAGTCAACTAGTTACATTATAACAGTTTTCCAAATTTAGGTACACACCCTAAGGTAGTTCCTAATTAGGTATCTACGGTTGAAACGCGATTTTCATCCCGTTTTCCAGTCGCAAATTAAATCTCAACTGAAGTCAGTATCCTGTTCAAAACAGATTCTGAACATCAATACATATATATTTTATGTACCACACTAAGTATTTAAAATCCAATTTAATACTAGTAGTGAACATAATGTTGACAAACATATTTGAATTCAGAGCCTTGCTCGTCTTCAATTCCTTCATGTCTGCTTTGTCCAAACGGCGGTCACGCTTCCGCGATCCTGTTTGCCACTTTTAGGCAGACATTTTGGGATATGTCTTTTATCTTCCTAGAATATTATAATGATTTTGCCTTTGCCCTTTTCATATTCCAGAAGCCTTTGGCCAAGCCTTGGCCTTCTAGAATATCGAAATAAGGTGCGCCTTGCGCTACTTGCCTTATTGCAAACTTTGACTTTGTCTCCTTGAGAATAGTCATTAACTCTCCAAGAGTTTACTATTGCAATATTAGTACTTCTAAAATCTAAGGATAGATTCTTTGAAGATCCTTCAATTTCATTATCATACTTTAAGGATCTAATCCTTAGTTCTGATTCAGAAATTAATGGATCTCTCTACTGCGACGAGCTTAATGAATTAAGAACTAAATTATCATTACATAAATCTTCCAAAATTATGCTCGATTATTGCTTAACTCCGGGCTTAGGCCTAATATGTTATTTTATCAAATAAAGTAACTTATTATTTTTTCCAGGACCATCCTGAAATTTATTTCCAATTTGAAAATTAAACCATTTAAATACATTTCCCCTAGGATATGTTTTAAATGTCAATCTTTCAATTATATCTTGATTTTAATAGTCCAACTATTTAATCAACGATTTAGGTACTATTTATTATAATGATTATAATAGTCCAACTATTTAATCAACTATAATTTAATAGATTAAAATCAATTATATTGATTACTATAATCCATTATAAAATCAATTATAAATGAATAGTTTGAATATAGTCCAACTTTATTAAAAAAAATATTGAAATATAGTCCAACTAACATTTAATTTGTAACGACGAGTGATATTTGTTTGAGCGCGTATGGAAAGTAATTAAACGAATATTGCAAATTCAATTCTTGCCTCCCACTATTTTTCGGCGAGCCTTTAACCCTCTGTCGAGTACTCGGGAAACCGTGTTTCCTAGTGGGCTAGGATCCCGTTAAATATCACACAATCTTGACTTTGGCCAACAAATTGTATGATAATTAACTAGGTAGATCTCTAAGATCGATTGGATCCAATCCAATTCCTAGATCTGGTAGGGGGGACATCCAGTCTGAAACATATATCTTATATATACCAATACATCCAATGTATTACCTACCTTTTTTCCTCTGAATCAACTAAGCCTTGGCTTTGGCACAATAAACTTAGTGATCCCAGTTAAGCGCGCCCATTGACCATGGAAAGCTTCGTAATCAATGTCGATGGACAAAAAGTGGTCTTGACTTTGGCCAACAAACCACAACTTGGACAAGACACCGATATGGAACAAAGCTCTCGTGATTCAAACACATCCTCGACAGACAAAGGCCTTGACTTTGGCCAACAAGCCAATGCCAGTCTCGGATCTTGAGTGAGAATTACTCAATGGAAGGAAAAACGCTTAATATTTTGCGAGGGTTTTTTCGTGTCTAAATTGGCAACCAATTTATTATCTTTGTTAAGCTCTCATCATCATACACCCTTAAACATGCATTCTAAACACATAATAAGCGTGTATAAATAAAGTAATAATGATATGCGGATGTATACTTTACACATTGATCCTAGATCAAATCTGTCCTCTCTCTTCCTCTCTCGCTAGCAATGTATTTACTTCTACCTGTTACACTACACTTCTAAAGAAACCTCATTTACATTTAGGGGAATAGGTGAGAAGAGAATACAAAGAGTAAGAGGTAATAAGGCTGGACACGCAGGTCCAATTAATAAATCAAATTTATTACAATTTCCAAATTGTCCCACCCATCTAATATCCATTTGATATACATTATTCATGCATCGCAACCATGTATCACACAAGCATGTTATCAATCAATCTAATCAAATTAATTAATCTGATAATTAGTGACCATTCAATGTTCAAACAAGATTTGATTTTGCGCGAGTCAAACTCGTTTTGCGAATAAGTACTCAAAGTACGAATTTCTTGAATTAAATTAAACTACATCATTAAATCCAATTTAATATGCATTCAATTCTACTTCGCATATTTAATTCAAATTAAACCTTACACTTTAATAATAAACCTTTTACGATTTAAATTCCAAATTTAATCGTTTCGGGTCTCAAAGCCCGATTAACGTCCAACGTCAATTTAATTAAAGTCCAATGGGCTTTTAATTAATTTCTTAAGGCGTGGACTTTTGGTCAACTCGGATCAAACCGATAACCAAAGTCCAATCCGGGAGTTATCCCATAAGCCCAGAAATCAATTTAGGCCCATTAGGCCCAATTAAACTTTAAAGGTCCATTAGTCGCATTTGGGCTTTATGGATGCGGTTTTGGGCCCAATTGGATCCAATCCATTTGGCCTAAACCTACTTGGTACAAGCAAGCCCAATAAGCCCAATTACAACACCACAAGAACCAAATCCATTTAAGGCCCAATTCAATTAATTGCCAAATTCCAAATTCCCAATTTAATTACCTAAAGTGCATTACACAATTAATTATCCAATTGACATTCCTAAAACATCAATTAGCCTAATTAATCATGCTCTTTTACATCAATTAGTGTCCAACACATTTTGATCAAAATCAACCCAAATACATGCTCAAAGTCTCGGCAATGGTGGGAAATTTATATCCGATTTGGTTTCCATCCAATTAAATCCTCATCGACATAAATTAACATTCACGAATGATTTCCAACACATCCAATGATCAAAAATCAAAAAATCACCAAGACCATTAGGGCTTTAAACTCTCGGCCAACACCAAAAAATTTGGGCAAAAATGTTCCAAACAAAATTTCTTGAAATTGATCCAATCAATCTTCAATTCAACATGATTTAAGCATATTCAAACATCCAATTTAATCAAATCATGCTCAAAATCAATTTACTCAATTTTTAAGCCCTAAACATTTCATGCTTTAACCATGCTTTAGATGCCATTGTTGGTTTTCTTAAGGTCCCAAGATCATATACAAGCATGAAATATGTGCGAATACAAATCAACGAAGTTGCGGAATACTCACATCGATCGGTTGAGCGACGCGGCAATGAACAAAACTCAAACTTCTGCCCATTGGACTGCTCGGCAGTGAGCACTGTCACAGCTCACTGGTTTCGGTTTTGATCACCAAGAATCAAGCTCTAAGCTTTGCGAAACGATTCCGGCTCATGGGTGGACTTCCTTATCACCCTCGCATGTCTCTCGAAGTGCTAGCTCTCTTGATTTTTGCCACAAAAATCCACACTTTGCTTCCCATTATTTTCAGTTTTTGCAAACCAGAAACCAGAAAATGAAAATGGCGTGAGAGAAGGAGTGAAGAAGAAAGAGAGAGAATTGGTTTTGTGTAATTAATTAATTGATTTCTAAAATCAATTAACATATATCATTATTTGATTTCAAAAGTCAAACAAGTACAAGCTTATCCAACCACACACATCAAGTCACATCTATCAATCAAGTTGTCAAGTCACATCACTCAAAGTGACAAGTGATTTGACGTTTGATGCAACTAATGATTTGACGCTTGATTTGACTTGCGTGCCGCACTCGAATTCGAAATGAGAATGCGCTCGCAAATAATCCCGGGCTCGGGTTCGCTAATTCCAAATTAATGAATTTTCCGTTTCGACGCAATTAAATGATTATGCTAGGGAAATCACTATTCAAGTCGCTAACGAATTATTCTAAATTAATTCGTTCGCCCGAAATCCAATTTCGTTTAATATATCAAATATATTAATTAATCGATTAATTCCAAATTAATCATTCTCTCTCTTTAATTGATATTTTATCCCAGATAAAATATCTCCGCAATTAATCCCAGATTAATTTCTCTCTCATTAATTAATCCTAGATTAATTAAAAGTGTGAGTCATACGTCATCGGTGAATCTTCGAGAAGCGACCATGAGATCCCCGGATATGTTGGCAGTAAACTTGTCAATGATAAACTCAGTTACTTGCGTAACCCTGACAGCTAGGGCAATTCAGGATTCCGCTTTCGCTTGAAATTATCTAGTATCTAATATACATTCGGCATAAATAAATTTCTATCAGCTACAACCCTCACAGCAGAGCACGTCTCGGTTAACAAAACGAAAAGATATTTATAAACCGGATTGACAAGACTGACCCAGAAACAAGTATTCCAAATACTAGTTACTTTAAAACCTTATTTTGCGGGGATATTCCATTAAGTGTCATACACCCTAAATCTAATCAAATTAGATTATACCAACATGATAAAGTCAAGAAAACATGATTGAACATTGAATAAACAAGCTAATCATTTATGGAGGCCTAGAATCAGACTTGCTCTGATACCATTTTGAAGGGGTTTTAGGGGCAGAATCCGGTAACGCAGCGGAAGCGGCGGAAGATCGTATCTTCCGATTTCAAAACTTTTTCTTGGATTAATTAAATAAACATATTTATTTAATTGCCCAATAATCAAATTATGAAACAAAATTTCAAATGAATCATATTCAAGTGAAATTACCCTTATATGGTATTTTGTCCATTTTAGTCCGAAATTGATCCAATCAATTTTGAATGATTCTAAATCATTTCTAAGATGAAATTAGCATGTTCAAAACATCAAAACACCAAAACCAAAATCCCCAATTTTTGACCCTAAGGCCGAATGCACCATTTGGTGCCCAAATTGACCATTTGGTCATTTCATGCTTCAAAACTCATCAAATGAAATCCAATCAACATGAAACTTTGCATGCATCATATACACACCCAAATGCTCAACATATATGAAAACCCCCAAATTTGGAATTGGTCATGAACCCTAATTTTTCAATTTCTTCAAATTGGACAAATTAGACCAAATTGGTTAAATCAATACTTCAATCATGTTTCTTCCATCCAATCAAAGTCTCAACACAATGAAACAACTCAAGATCAAATCTAGGTCATCTAAGAGTGGGTCAACAACTCTAGATTAGCAACAAGGTTTCCAAAACCATAAAAGATACTTATACTACAATAGTCACAATCTTCTCCTCCGCATCATATGCTCAACACTTTCACCAAACTTTTATCCATCAAAAAACACAAAGAATAAAGAAAGGAAATAACTAGAACATCATATGTTATAGCCTAGATCATAAGGAACAATTTCTATCTAATAGTAAGTTGGTAAAACTTACTAAATCCAAGCTTTTCTTAGTTTTTTTCTTTCTTCTTCACTTGCTTCTTGGTTTTCTTAATGGAGTTTTTGTCAAAGTGAATTAGGTTATGAATGAAAGTGAAATGAAAACAATAAATACTTGCTACACT